>CAXKVY010002609.1:0-14074 GCA_964058915.1 Tetropium fuscum
TTAAGAATTAGATTGCTATATTGTATAAAAACACGGTGAGTATTTTTCTGTAAGAAATAATCTCAAGTAGAGATTCTTCTTCCCGCTATTTGGGTTCTCGGAAACCATAACAAATATGAGAAAATATGGCTCGACATTAGTCAATAATGAACCGTTATGACATTCAACATCAGATCTGTTATGTCTACGTGTAGTCCTCTTCTGTGTTTCAGTCTATGTGTGACATACGTATGTTATACCGAATGAAAGTTTATTTGTTCCTATTTTTTGATGCAATAGTAAAAGTATTTATTTGAACGTCACCAATACAAACATAAAATGTTACCGTTCCATCTCGTGTCCCTAGTAATCTAAACTCCGTACTAATTGATTTACGGCATATTTTTCCGAAATCATGAATATTTTGAAAATTATAATTTTCTTACAATATGTACTTGTGATTGAGAAAAAAATTATATAGTTTATTTAGTGATTTATTGGGGCTGTTCATCCGTTTCAGTTTTTTCATGTTTTCTTAAAAAAGTAAAAGAGCAGGATAAAACTTTTTTTATGTTACCTTGAAGAGCATAAATGAAGCTATATTTTGACGCCAAAGGGAGTTCGATATATATATTTTTGTTATTAAGTTTATCGCAAATTAGTGAGCAAAAAATAAATAATGAATTGAATAAAAGTATACGCAGCTAACTATCCCGGTGGAAGGCATTTTGCTAGGAAAGCATTTTCTCGTTTAGCTAGACGACTGCGTCAAACTGGACAAGGGCACCCAGCCTTTGACTTAGGCACAAGTAAAACATCAGTGCATACAATTTTAATAAATCATAGCTTGAAACAGATTATGAAAATAGATTAAATTATTCTTACTGCTATTATTGAGGAAGATCCGATTTTTTTATCTCGCATATTATTTTACACAATCTCGCATTTTAACTTACACAATATGCCTTACTGGTCCGATAATAACCCTCATCGAATGCGTGAAGTCGACCATCAAAATAGGTGGAGTATTAATGTATGGTGAATTTTAGACGGTGAGATTATCGGACCCTATTTTAATGATGGACATGTAAATGGCGATATATATTTGGATTTTTTCACAAACTAATTACCACAATTAATAGATGGGGTTCCATTAGCAATCAGGAGAAAGATGTGTTTTGAACATGATGGGTGCCATACACACTTTCAAGAGCAGAAATCGAATCTGCAGTGCACGCAGCAATCGTTGAATTACTGCATTGAACATAATAGTAAGCATATCGAACACAATTCTTCTTTCGTTACATAATATCAATATCAATATCTGTTTGTCGTTGTTTTTGTTAATATTATTTTTAAGATTGTTATTTATTCACTCAATTACGTGACCGACGTTTTCGTTATCGTCGTGTTCCTCAATTCATTATTTATTTTTTGCTCACTAATTTGCGAATTGAGACATTAGGGGCTTCTTTCACCTTTTCCGTTGAGATAGAACAAGATGTCAAGTCAATAACAAAAGTTGTGCGTTGTATGATCCGTCTATCCATATTTGTACTATTTAACATACCTGAATAGGAACATTTCTGAGAAAATGCATCTCTATGTTTTGGTCCATAGGTTGCGCCTCCTAGCGGCCGAGATAAGAACTTAAAAACTATTTCCAAATATATATATATATATATATATATATATATATATATATATATATATATATATATATATATATATATATATATATATATATATATATATATATATATATATATATATATATATATATATATATATATATATATATATATATATATATATATATATATATATATATATATATATATATATATATATATATATATATATATATATATATATATATATATATATATATATATTTTTTTTTTTTTTTCACGTTGTGGTTTATAATGTTTGCATCAATTCATTCTTATAGGGTTACTTTCCCGACAGGCCTTGACACATGCGGCACAGGAGAAAAGATTTCTGGCGTGACCGAAAAGTTTGAGTACAGACCTAAAGTTCCTGTTTGTGAGTTGAGAAATATTTGATGTTGCATGTTGCACTTCTTCATTCCCATTTCCACATCTTTCTCCTGTAATATTCTCTTCGTTCTCTATAGTTTCTGTGTTTGTGGAGTTTGCATGACCACTTCCTGCTGTTTCTATTTGTAGCTCTGAGTTTGCATTACCTATTCCTATTGCTGCTGTTTGTAGCCCTGTTTTGTCTTGCCTGGCGGTGGTCTTGGCTGGAGTGAAATCAGCCTCCCCAAATATATTGGGGTCATTTGGATAAATTCTGGTCTTCCTAAATCCTCCCAGAGCGTTCTGGACCGTAGCAGCTTTAAGAAAGCTATTCCAAACAGTATAGCAATCTGGAACTGGGTCACAACCCGGCCAGGATTGTTACACAACCATGTCTTACCTCTTGACTGTAGAACGTGCTCAATAGTCGCATGAAATTAACATCCAGTGGTGGAAGTCGGTGGGTGCAGTATGGTAGAAAACTCAACATTGCAATACCGTTAGCACGGGCGTAGTCAATCACAGCCCACAGTCAAGTTTTTAGTGTGAGTTGCGTGCCCATCGAGCAACAACACCGGATCATCAACTGATTGTTTAAACTGTGAAGCAAAATATTTTATCAATTGCAGAAAAATATCCGATTGCATCCAACCAGACGGGTGACACACTGCCACAGTGCCTAATGGTGCTCCTCAGTCAAGAAGTTCTGCTTGCATTCTCACCCTTGCGAATATTAAAAGTGGGGGCACATATATTCCTGATGCAGAAAAACACAATTCCGCTGTTATCGTTTGCCCCCTCTCAGCAGACGTCAAAGCTTCTAGTTGTCGCCGTCCTCTTTGGGCAATAATGCTTGAGTGGCTTGTTGGCACCGATGCGACGTTACGTTTTTGCGGTTTCATCGACGTTGAATATCCGGTGAGGTAGGATTTTATATTTGTCTGAGCAACGAATTAGATTTTCGAAAAATTTTGACGTTACAGCTGCATTAAACCCCATAGCACGAGCAGCCGACGCCGACGTAGCCTGTGGACTTCTTACTGATAAATCCTGATGACGTTTTAGGAACCCTTTTAAGTAATCAAGACCTGCGATACCGTGTCTGAAATTATGATTTATTTGATTCCTTTTTGCTAATTGGAATGGTGATTGTCACAAATTTTTTGTAGTTAGCCCAAATAAACGACTCTCCACCAATTTTATATATTTCACCAGCTCCGCTTTTTGAACATTCGCAAAAGTTGTTTTAAAATTAAATTACCCATACCTAAAACTGTACATACAGTTAGATATGTTATGAGATTGTCAAGAATACTTAACTGACCCTTCCAACTTGGTTCATCTAGCGTAGATCCATTCTCTAACATCTTAACCCTGTCGTCCTCTAATGTAGACTTCGCTACATTATGTGTTACATCAGGTTTTTTGAACAACATTTCTTTTTTCTGCACCGCTTCTATTGCTTTGCGCATACTCTCTACAGCCCACTCTATTGTCTCGAGGATTTCCTCTTGTACGTACGCATTTTGAAATTTGGAAGAAACTGAAACAATATAGCGACTAGTGTATTAACCTAGGTAGTCTTAAAATATCACGGGGCACAACCGGATAGTATACGGTCCACCCCGTCCGGTCCTGCCCCGAACATACTTTTAGGTTATAATCAATTGAAAACGTGCATGGTAACATTTAGCTGGAAAAGTAAAGCATAATCTAATAATGCTTTTGACATTATTTGCTGGTTGATTAAAAATATCCCTAAATTAATTACATCACTCACCTGCCAAATCACAATGGTGTGTAAATCACTAACATAACCGACACTTTAATAGCTCCGTTTTCTTGCACGTACAAATTTCCAACCAATAGAGAGAGAGTATATACTTCTTCAGACGAATATTTAATTATTAATTATTCCACTGAAATTTATTACAATAAATTCTAAAATTATGTTACAACTTTGTTAATTCTGCATATCTAGTTAAAATATTCCTTAATAATATAAGCAACAAATTATAATTGCACAAAAACATACACCTCAGATAAATTGTAACATTGTGTATAATATAATTATTATTGTTGTGTATAATAGAAACCAGACCACAACCCACACAATATTAAATTGCACTACAAGCTACAATCATAGTTGCATTTTCAGTAAACGGTGAATGGTGGTATGGTATTTGAATTTATTTTCCTGTTCTAGTACCTATCTAGGTATACCTTGCAAAGAAAAACATTTCCAGTATAATAAGATTGATTTGATAATGGAACGTAAATATATCAGCGATTTACTTCGAGATTCCGTTGTATGTAGAGCTAATTTGTAATGGTGTAAAACTATTTTATAATACCCCGGTTTCACTCTTCTGTGATAAATTATATGAGGGTGAGGATGGATATATCCAGGCCCTTGGAATTCGAGAAACTTGCTGCTGTTTTGGGGAATTTAATATGTTAAAAATCTCATGGAATGCCATATAAACCCACGTTGTTCTCTTAAATGGTGCCCTCGTCTAAAGGCCACATGGATAGTTAGTACGTTTAGAGCCGTTAGTACATTTGACCATTAGTACAGCGTCATTTAGATGTTGATGATGAATGAAGATGATTGCACATAATCGGCAAAGAAAAGTTCGAAACTTCGAATTACACTGCAACGCAAAATTAAGGGATATTAATTTTTGGCTTCTGAATTAGTAGGGTAATAGTATCTAGTAGTAGTAGTAGTAGTAGTAGTATAAATAGTAATGGACCCAATATTGATCCCTGTGGTGCTTCTGATTTTATATTTAAATTTGAGTAATGTGTATAATTTATAACAATATTCTGAGAACGATCACTTAAATAAGATGAGATAAGCTCCGTAGCGGATTGTTCAAAGCCATAATATTTAATTTTAGCACAAATTAATCCATGATTTATAATATCAAATGGCTTAGAGAAATCCAGTAATACCAGAACAATAACCAACCCTTTGCCAAATGCCTCCAGAAGATCAGCTGTATATATGTTTAATAAGTTTATGTAATTATAATTTTTATTAATTTATTTCTTTATTTTCGATGTGACTACTACTATGCTCTACTTCCTGGATTCTTAGTGCCTATTCTCTTTGGTCATAAATGTATTCTAGATCTAACCTATTATTTTATCTAATTTATATTCGAAGTGAGAGAAAACTCCATGTTCACCGTATAATATAAATATCAAACTAAGCATCTAAGTTGCTTTATTTAAATGGGCTGGCCACACATCCCATGGGTATTAAATTATTTCCAGTCACGATTTACACGCTTTTCAGAAAATACTTAAAATATTCAAATGTGCACTTGCTCTTATTCATGATCCGCTGCAGAATATATCATTACAATTTTATAAGAAATAATAAATGTAATAGCATATTATGGAATTATCCACAATACTTGGAACTGGTATGTCAGTTAGCTAAATAAGGTGTATTATTCAAATTTGGTATATTGCTTCATATATTTGTGTTAGCATTGTAGATAGAAATTACATTTTAGTTGTAAATATAAGTGACATGAAATTTACGGTTCTCTTTACTAAATTTCTTATTTCTTTGCTATATTTATTTATTTTTAGAAGGTTTATCTTGGGATGGTAGCAATAAAACGACTGATTATATTACTTAACGTTTCGGTCCCTTTTTTGGGCTTTTTTCAAAAGAGGATTTTATTTATGACATTCGACATAGGCAAAAATTATAGTTTTTATTAATTTTTAAGGTTACTAGACTGTTCGATTATTATCATAGGGAAGAACAGTCAAGAAACCCTACGAACTTATGCTATTTTATATTTTATTATTACTCTAATTTTAGTTATGTTAATATTGTGTAGATTATATTTATAGTAAGTAGGTATTTATGTTTGTATATGTTTATTTATAAAGATAATATTTTTTGTTAATTTATTTAATATTTTTATAAATAAATTAACAAAAAGCGTTCTCTCTATATATAAACTTATATACGGACATAAATACCTACTTAGTATAAATGTACATCTACACAATATTGTAGATTGTAGAAAGATGTTCTGTAACTTTTTTGTTATTACAGGCATTAGGATTTTTTTTAATATAAATTGTTTCCATAATTAGTCGTGTTTTATAATTTTGTTCTTTATTAATAACTTTAGTATTTTCGTGATTTTGGAGCTGTAAGATTAACTGAATATTTGTCACCTTTTAAACGTTCTTCAAGAAGTTGCATTGTTTGACCAATGTAGACTTCATCACATTGTTTACATGGAATTTCGTATATACAGTGTGTAGTTTTTTCATTCATGTTTTTTTTTTAATTTTCAAAAATAGAATTCACAAATACTACTATTCTCAACCACCATTTTTTTTTATGTACAGCTTCTACTGTACATAAGAAATATTAGAACAGATATACAGAACTACCGCCCTATTGCTATTATTAATAACCTTTCTAAACTGTTTGAATTTACCCTACATGAATATAATTTCCCCAATATTTATTATTCCTTTATTTATTATTATTCCTGTTTTTTGCTCGAATTAATTATATTATATTATCTGACCACCTGAATCCCTTTGCAAGCCGATGAAATTTGGCACAGTTATTGATAACAATATAAAAAATATTCCCTGAAAGCGAATTTATGGGCTGCAACTTACTTTCCGAGTTATTTTTTTTTCCGGGCACCCCAGAACCCCCGAATCCCTTTGCAAGTCGATGAAATTTGGCACAGTTATTGATAACAATATTGAACACATTCCCCGAAACCAAATTTATGGGCCTAGGGTTAATTTCCGAGTTATAATTTTTTTAAACGTTTCTTGATCCCTACGACCTCCTGAATCCATTTCCAAGTCGATGAAATTTGGCACAGTTATTGATAACAATATTAAAAATATTGAAAACTGAAACCGAATTTATGGGCCGAGGCTGAAATTATTTACCTAATATCTTCATTAATCTTTTCGTTCCAACAATTACTGTTTCAAATATTCTTTCCACATTTTCAGCACTTCTCCTTCTTCTGCAACAATTTTCCCATTTTTAACTTTATAGAATACTGGTTGATATTTTCCTACTCATTTTTCACACCTTGGTATATTTTTCTAATGTAATTATTTCTGTAATTATCTTTTTACAAGTACAGCTTCATAACATTTTCGTTTCTTCTCTCTTAACACCATCTCTATTTGTTCTTGGTATTCCTTCTGTACTTCATATGTGTATTATATTTTGCCATAGCTTCCTTCCAACTTCAAGCTCTGTCTTGCATTACTTAATAAGCCGTACTTTTTTCTTCTTCTTAATTTCCTTATTGCATTTCTTAGCCGTCGTTTCTTTTTGTTTTTATTTCGCTCCATGTTTCTTCCACACCTCCGCTAAATTGCTAAATATTTCATTAGGATATCTCAAGTAAGTATATAAAATTATTAAATGTAACCAATAATCGCGAGGAGAGAAGCAGAAGAATCAATTCCAATCTTAATTTATTCTAATTATAGTTTGTAAGTAATATCATAAGGGCATCTAATTTTTCCGAAAAAAATCGAAAAAACACGTTGCTAGGTAATATATTAACAAGAAGCATGATAGCTGGTGGCAACAAAAATTTGAGTCGAAGACGAGGATTTTTGCACCTGCACGAATACATTTTGTTAAAATATTACAGCAACGTGTTTTTTCGATTTTGTTCATAGGAAAAATTAGATGCCCGAATGGTAGTTGACAAGACTATTTTATGAGTAACAAATTATTCTGCATACACATAGCTTACAAAACATGCTATCTATTGCATGCATACATAAATATTTATTATGGTAGGTATTAATTTGAAAACTGAAAAACATGTAATTTTTTTAATCACAAAATACTACAAACTTAATTATTTATGGTACAATTAAAATATAAATTGCAATTTTGGACACAGTAGGGGTATTGTTTGAAATCTTTGTTAACTCGTTGATAACGTTGAGTGTAGGTAAATCATTAATGTTGTTGATGGGTCCAGCTGTACAGTGAGAAGCTCGAAGGGTGGCTGCAGGATCTTCTGTTTTCTGTTTGTTAGCTGGAGGTTCTGAGGCGTCACTTCTAAGGGTGTTTATGGAATAATGCTCATTATCCATTTGCAGATAGGGCTTAATTGTGTTGGCTGAACTGTGGCCAGTAATTTTAATTAATTCTTATTCGCCCACTCCTCCTTTAGCCAGGTTACTGACTGCTGTCGACCGCATAGAGTGGTTTGTTATTTTTATTGCTTTTGTATTTAATTCTGCCTTCTCTGCTGCTTCTTTAGTCCATTTCGAAAGTTCGTTTTTTCTCACTGGAGTGTTTTTGTACCATCCACTTGATGGTTCTTTGTTCCATGATGAGTTTACTGTTGTTAAGAATAATCTATCAGTTGTTATTCTAGATGAACGTTTAATTATTAGAATTTTAAAAAGACGAACTGGACAAAAAGTAGGGTTCTTCGTGTTGGGGACCAGCCATTTACTATCGGCTATTTTTTTCTCTACCCTGGGCCGTTTTATCGAAGAGGGGATTATATTCTACTCTTCCTAAAAAGCAGGATTTTTGAAAATCAGTAATTATAAAAAATATCTAATTATGTTATCTACCTGTTTTAATCCCAGAATTATCCACTTCCTCTTTAAAATAATGAACTTTGCAATTGACTGCTTCTCCACCTCTCCAGGCAAGCTCTACTGAAGCGATATGGTAAAATTTTCGCTGGAGTCCTGCCGGACTGTCTTCGTCCCATAATAAAACCATAGCGTAATATTCTTCCAATTTTAATGAAGCAGAGCTCGAATTCCTTTTATAGCGCACATCTGAAAATTCTTTCGTATCGCATTACGAGCGTCCCTACTAGACTTAAAGATAATATCTTTAAATGGATCAAAAATTATTGTCCACTCGATAAAATACATCTCTTGCATTTTCTTTGCAAGGGTGTTCCACATTGTCTTCACAACTAGTTCTTTGTAATTTTCACCACTTTCTTTCTTCATATTCCACATCCAATCTTCCAGGATTCGGCTCTAAACTTGTAGTTTGTATTTCTTTGCCTTGCAGAATTTCGTGAACTGTTTCCATATTGACGTATGGGTTTTAAATCTATTGTACGGTACTTTTCTCAATCGTCAGATCAATATTAGTCATAGAATCACTTCCAAAGCGACTCATTTTCACTACATAAGCTGATTTGTTTAGCGTCGTTTTATGGTGGCCTAGGAGACCATAATTACTTGTTATCATAGGTGTTGTAATTTTTGGTGACAACAGCTGTCACGTCTTGCCGCGGGTAAACTTGAAAAAACTGCTGACGGGTGCTGTCATACAGTTTTCCCATCTAGAAACCATTTGTAATTCAAAATTGCGCATTTGTCTTAATATTTAATTGCTCAGAGTATAATGTAGAAAGACAACATTTTATTGCATCCCTCATAAGCCAAAATGTACAACTCCCCACTAATGCAGAAAATCTTCTGACCCTTCAAAAGGACAAAATTAATGAGATATTATATAATTACATAAAAACTGCAAAAAATCTTAATTTAAGCTAACTTTTCAAACACAATGGAACTTGTTCTTTTCCATTTTCCCCTTTAATTTATTTTAATAATATTTATTAGTAATAGTATGTAGATTAATATTAGTTAGAACTCCCATTGTTTATCCTTGTGTTATGTTAACCTATTACACCCGTGGTCTTTCCTGTGATTGTGCGAAGTCGTCTTGATAGACCCCTAGACGCAACTTGTCCCTGTTTGAAAACCCAATATAAACAAATGAAAATTAAAAAAAAAAAAAAGAAAAAAAAAGAAAGAAAAAAAAAGAGATATGTAGATATGTATGTATGTGTGTGTATGCGTGGGTATATATGTGTATATATGTATATATGTATATATATCTATATGTGGGTATGTGTATACTCATTAAATAATTTATTATTTATCTAATTTAGTAGATATTTATACCAGTAGTTACTTAACAAAGGCAAAATAAAAATCAGTAACACGGTTACACTATTCCATTGTATGATTACTCCTTTCTTTTCTTTTTTTTTGATTTCATGGTATAATTACAACTTTGAGATTGACTCGATTATTTCTGACTAAACAACCAAATGGTTAAAAAATTTCTGTGGCTAATTGAACGAGTTTTCGGAAGCCAAACCCCTCTCCAAAAAAAAAAAAAAAAATTGCGCATTTGTGATTGGTGGATATAAAGACGAGGGAAATAGTCGCTTAAATTTTCAATCAATGAGTGTGACTTATTAAAACACCATTCGGCAATTAAAAATGGATTATGGAAAAGATACATCATAACACCGATTGCCACTTCCATAAGTTTACGGAGAGACGTTGCTATAAATTACTCGAGTATGAACTGAGAATATTAATTTTATTTTTACAGAGGTGATTGATGATATAATATAGCAGAACACTGCATTTATTTTGCGCCACAGCCGGCGCGGCGTATAACATAAAGAGATTGCGGTTGTCCGGGTATGCATTAAATATATAGGTAACATATATGTCAGTAGATGTCGATAAGTAGGCAAAGCGAGGCCCAGGTGATTACAGTAACCTCGTTCAAGGTCACCTCGACTTCCTTTTAGATACTCGCAGCAACAGCACTTGAATTCGTTAAGGTCTTGAGCGGCAAAGCTGTTAACATAGTTCACACATGTAATTGCCGTTAATGCCGAATAGATAAGTTAGTTATTAATGTTTGCCCAAACTTTCGCCTAACCCATTGTGTTAGCGTTCATTAGCGGATCCTAGTAATTTAGTGGCACAGTTTTCAATATACTTCATTAAATTGTCAAGACTTGCTTTTACGGATAAGAAGTCTGCAGTGGAAATCCAGTTATTTAGATCAATGAGTTAATTCGATATTTTAAATTCATTTATACAAAAAAAATACTAATTTCACGAAAATACCATAGATTGTAATTATTTCTTTACGTATTTCTTTATTTATTACTACTTATTACTTTACATATTACTTTATTCAGTAGCATGCAAAACATCGGCGTTCACAGTTACACCAATGCATAAAAACAAAACTGAAATTCACAGTTGTTGCCATAAGCAATTTCATCATTGAATAAGCTAAATGTAGACCATTTAGGCACATAGCTTTGTAATACCCTTTGAAGTAAAAACCACCAAGACACGACTAATAAGTTTATGTACTTGGTATAAGAAAAATATGAGGTCAAATGAACGTGGCTATACACCAATATAACTTACTTAGTGATGTAAAGCGACTTCAAGGTGGCCTAGCGACAAGCTTCTCAATCGACACTAGTTACTAATGCAAGGCAAGTTCTAGATAATACAGAAAAAGACAAAATTAGAACATGACAGTGACTTCCTTCTGGAATTCTGGAATTTGTCCGGAGTGCGGATCAGAGATGCGCTGCACTTAGGCCCCATTGGGCCCCTTGTACTTCCTTTGTGAGTGAGATGTCTCTCTAGGCCATCAACCACCCTAATGTTTTACAAAAGACGATGATGTTGCCTAGGGAAATTTCCCTTAAATTAGCCATAGAAGGCCAACGGTCCCCCAATATGGATTCTCTGGTCGATGACACGGCGGGACATTCATAAAGTACATGCTCGACCGTTTCATCTTCTTGTTCACATCCTCTGTAGATGGGTGTGTCAATTTGTCTCATGTTTTAGAGGTGCTTCCTTACTCGGCAGTGTCCGGTTAGGACTCCTGTCACAAATCCTAACTATATGGAAGCAACTACGTACTTATTTCATAAGGAAACACTTTTATAAACTTGAAATATAACGAACCGACAGTCAGACGCTGCAAAATAGCCTCTCTCGAAGAAGGAGGAAACGGAAGCCCTTGAATCACATTATTATCCCATAGATCTATCGACCTCGTCTTTTGTGTTAGCCATAGAGAACAATAGAAAAAATATCAAGGAACAAAAGTCGCACAACTAATATGAGCTAAGAACGGTCATTGATGTTCTATAACAAAGGTCAAAATATAAAACAAATCGATAATGCCGCAAATAAACCTGTAATATACATGCCACAGTTCTAATCACGAATACTAGAGGGTGCTTCTAGTCACTTTTCACAATATACTAATTCAGAGAATTTATCTATACTCTATCCAACGAGAGAATGGACTTGCTTTGCGCATCGGCGACTAAAGAGGAGAGGCTCTGTAACGAGCTACGCAGGACCGTCATTCGATGAAATAAATTGGCCTCTTTTATTCTTCTTAATTGGCGATAATGGTGGATTTATCTCGTCTCTGGCTGCTGCTATTCTTATAATAGATTTAAAACTTATTTCACAACCGTAAACAACACAACTAAAATAACCGTACTTGCGAGACTACAAATACAAACTGTGAATAGGTAGGCAGTAGTAGGTACTTTATATAATTAGGTACCAGGCAGGTATCGGACCCAGGCGCCGGCCCTGGCTACCTGCTGAGCCAATTAAGACGTTGAAGGCGTTGAACTAATGTTCTAAGGGGCGGAGATCTGACCAAAATAGACGAATTTTCGCTCGAGTGCAAGTCCATTCTCTCGTTGGATACAGTATACAACAACTTCCGAATATCTAAATTGTCAATTAGCAAAAACGAACGAAACAATAAATATCATATATATATGGTTTAAACAATATAAATAATTCCTTCCCCGCTTCAAAGGGTTTCTGATTTTAAATAACTTATAAAAACAAAATTTTCAAAAAAACTGGAGGACTTCTGAGGCAAAGTAAATATCTCTTTCAAATAATTAATTTTTACTAATCTGATTAACTAAGTGTAATTTGGAACTGGTGTATTTTGGACATAAATAAATAGCAAGTTAAAGATGAGGACAGTTCTTTATTACTTATATTATATAATGTTTTAGTTCCGTAGCTTAGTTTAGCAATTTCGTAACATTTAATTTTGACATACTTTATATTTCTTCGAACACAAAACCCAATAAAAGCCAGAAAATTTATAATCGGTATTTCCCGCAGAAGCCGCGAAATAGGTTAATACTTTTTGAAGTGGCCATCAGATGTTATTATAAATTGATGAGAACTGTACGTGTTGCGGAATAAACCTTATTGTCCAGTCATAATTCCACTTCAAGTGTTCCATTATGCTCATTTTTGTAACACTACAGCTATTTAATATAGCGCTAATTCTACGTTAACTATTGTCAGTATCAATTTTGAGGAATTTTTATAGACGTTGTTATTCATCCTTTAGTTATACCACTGCACCTAATAAAAGCATGCATACATACAGCACTGTACTAAATAAGCCGCTCGCATACAATTAATATTAAATTAAAGAAATTTATTACCTCCGGCATTGTAGAAGAACTTGTTGGGTAATATATAACAGAAGGTACTAAAAATCGCAAATTATTAATATAATAATGCATTACTTTAAACTTCGAGATATCTGATCCATTTAATATTTGAGCCTATTTTAATCGTGACTCATATCTTGGCGGTTAATCACACTATTTAGCAGTATGAACAGAGATAATATGTATACTTTGCTGCAGATACCTACTAAGAAGAAAGAAATCATCTGCGAAAATTGCTTCAAACTGCCAATTTACTAATCCGAATTAAGTATGCGGATATATTAAGGTTATTTTTTCTATAGTTAATGCACATTGAGAAGAGATAGTCCAAATAATTATTATTGAAAAAATTAATGATACTCCTATCGCTTAGTAAACAAGGTAGGTTATTTGAAACAGTTATAGGTGCATATAATAACGTTGATGTATTTTTAGAACAGTACTACTTTCTGAAAATTTACTTGCGTCATCATCCAGGCCGTGGAATTCTACCAAAGATAAGTAACCTTTGTAATCTAAGGATCATATTTTGGATAATAAAATAAATTATCACTTAAATTAAAGTAGCAAAAATAGAAGAAAAAAATGATAATAAGCTGATATTTTCTGAATCGACAGTTTCGATCAGTTTTCTGAATCTACATTACTAGGAATACAGGATCAAAAAGTTCCCATCCCTAACTAGTAAGCTTC
>CAXKVY010002610.1:0-49496 GCA_964058915.1 Tetropium fuscum
GACGTTTTATGACATTAGTTTTTGACGGAACTCAAATTCTTAGAATACAATATATATATATATATATATATATATATATATATATATATATATATATATATATATATATATATATATATATATATATATATATAGATTCAGAAAAAAGGCACGAGTGAGCGTAGCTTAAACGCTCTATCAGACATGTGATTGTAAAGTGCACGGTGCATTTGAACATTGGCTACAAATCTATTTTCAGTATTAACTCAATTAAAATTACGAAAATTAAAAAGAGTATATAAACAGCTTCATCATATCATAATGAACATAAACCTAATGATTTATCAAACATATAATTTTAATATGTTAAGTCTAAATTCATAAATATTGCCATGCAAACACACCCAAAATATAGCCAACGAGATTAAAATGCGTGTTAGCTACGAAATAGAACGTATCTCATACAGTCATGGAGGTGGTTTAAAATGGAGGTACAAGTGCATCAGACGTATAAAGTAAATAAACATGTGTAACGATTGAAAACATGTGTAGTGATAATGTTTGTGTAATATCTGTTGTAAAATTTTTAAAAGCATAAATTATAAACTCATGTGATTGGTAGATTGAAGTGTGTTATCTTAAAAGTAGGGGTAATATCCAGGAAGATTTGTATTGTTTTTAAAAACCAGACTTCCTTGCCTATAAACAACATCCAAGGAGAAGACGCTATTGCACTACAAAAGGTAGTCACGTAATTTGGTAGGTATCTCTTAAAAATCATTTTAAATTTAGTATTTTAAAATAAGACAAGTATGTAATTTAAGTATAAAAGTTAACTAGCCATTTATAAAAAACTATTGCTAATAAAAATTTAAATATTTATCATCGTATAAAAGTGTGTACGAGTTCAAAATTACCAGCATCAAGTGAATCCTAGGTAGTTAACCTGAAAATTCATAATATCAAGGCTAAAATAAAATATAATCAAGATTATACAAAATAACAGTGTTCCAGAGAAATTCTTATATAATTCTAAGAAGAATTAGTTGCTGTTCCATTGCTGTAAGTAATTGTTAGCTGTTCGATCCAGAACGAGGGTGTAGGAGTTTTTGTACGCGTGGTACGAGGTAATGTATTACATTGCCAGAAGCTCAAAAAGTTTAGTGTAGTGTTTGTTTGTTCGTGAGTGTCAGTAACCTTAAAGGGTTTTAAGGATTAACGTATTAGGACAAAGATTATAACCAAAATGCTTTATTGATATCCTTTCTCGTTGCAAATTTTGCACAATGATTCTTTGTGCGCCCAGGATTTTTATAACCCATGTTAATTTATCGTTCCTAAATTATATATGGTAGCTCAGACAGTTTTAAGGAAATTTCATTGCAAGTGTCACTGTAAAAACACTCGGCTAATCACATAATTTCAAAATAAAAATATTGCTAACATTTTAAAATTCAATACAATCTTTTCTTCTAATCTAATTACTAAGATTTTTCAACAGATATTTTCAACCGTACAAAACAATAATACTAAACGAATTAACAGGTCCAGCACTAAACTCTCCTTGAGACAGATGTTTTATTGCTCTAGTATACATACAGTGATTGACTAAGCTATTAAATTTTGAATTTTATCAATACTACCTAAACTAAAGGTAAAAAATTTCAATAAACTATAAATAAAAATTCTTCATTTCATTAAAGAAGTGGTGCCTATAATGAGAAATCCCCATGGCACATAAGTTCACCAAAGTAAGTGTTAGTTAGTGTTAGTTTAAGTTAATTTTTAACAATAAATATCAGTATCTTAATGTAAAATTAATAATCTAAAATATCTCCACATATAAAATAAAATTTAATATAACACAAATTAATACATATCATTACAATTGGCTTCATCAACGTGACGTATTTATATATGCAATATTACTATTAAACTAAAATTACACTAAAGATAAATTCAGGCATAATAATATTTATTACAAGTAGCTAAACCAAATACGTGCATGTATACACATATTAATCTTATGAATCCCCTATAGTAATAATAAATAACATCAAATCATAAATACATTGGTCAACAACTCGAAATTGGTCCGTCTGTCCTACCTAAGGTAGGAGAGCAGGACCTTTATTGATACAATAAATGGACTTTTTCTATGTTGCACTGTTGCTATAAGTTGTGCAACCATCTTAAACACAAAATACATTTAATCCAGTCGTCTTTTTTCTTTGTTCGTCGATAATATTCGTTGCACCAAACCCATTCGTTGCCCAAATCACTCTCCAAATCCTTTCCAGTGGACGATTCGTCTAATATCATGTCATCGGATCCTGCAGATGCTTGTCAGTCTATCCTAAAAGCGTAGGAGAGATGGACCAGGCAATTTCTACAGAACCGAACGTTATGTAATTATTGTATAGGTTAGGTGAACACTAGAAAGCACGTTTGATGACTATAATAGAAAAATCTCGCCTAAAGCTTACCTTAAATTGCTTTATTCGGCGGCCAAAATTATCCTAATGAAATCTTTCGCAATTGCGATAATTTAGTCACGTACCCTACATCGAAAAATGATACTAGTTTGCTATATAAACTATATTCTGAGAATTCTTCGTTAAGAAAATCCAGGGTGATACTGGTACGAGTTTTGTCCAAAAATTAAATTTTCAGTTATTGCGAAACGGCTTTAGATGTTTAAAAACAAGCTATGAGGCACTAAAATAATAAATCCCTCGTTATTCCATGTTTATCGGAACTCTATTATCATTTGCATTTAAAGGGTTTTTGATTTTTTACTCGATAACGGTGCGTCGCCGTCGTACGGACAAATCCTAAGAAGGGCTTTTTTCTTTCAAATTGAATGAGGACATGAAACTTATTTTGCAACTTGTTTTTATCCTTGTGAAACTTATTTTTATCCTTTTTTTAGTGTATTTATATTCCCCTTCGTAGCAGAAAATATAGCTAGGTACATTTCCCAGAAAAAATTTCTAAATATTTTCAAGGAATGTTTTACAAAATATATTTTACTTGATAACAAATATACACTGCTGGCCAATAGGTTGGAATAATTCAAATTTTTAGGGTAAGTTTCGATACATATATCTTCTGAACGATATGGAATATCAAAATACGGATTTCAGGACGTTTTTGGAAATTTCATCGACAAAAACTGGTCTGAATATCAATTTTCCATTATGCTCAAAAAAGGAATATACGGGGGTGTAAACTAAACCCCTAAAAAAATCAAAATTTCATTCTTACCGAGAATTTAGGAAAACCAAAATCGAGTTAAATTTTTTATACCGGGGTAATCTATGGACCAATTCGAAAAAACAAATTTGGCCGATTTTTGATATCTCGCTTATTTTTGAATATACGGCGTTTTTATTGAAATTAGGACAATTTTTTGGAAATGTATCTCTTACTTTTTAAAAACAAAGTAAGTAATGGATTTTTTTCTTATTTTCAAGTAAGCTTACATGCCTCTAGCTGCCTCAGTAGCTAGAATTGACATTTCTTATACAGGGTGCCTGCGAAAACATTTAATAAGCATGTGTCACGAAAAATCTGTATATTTAAATAAACTGTGTGCAGAACCCTGTATGATTAAAATGAACGATAATTTTAAAATTTTAAAACTGTGAAGGGAAACCTTAGAAAAATATCTCGAAACGGTTTTTTATTTTTCTTGATCGGATGAGTATTATCATAATTTACAGTTTCGTTGTAATTACACGGTAAATCCCTATATAAAACATTTAAAAAACTTGCGGTAGTAACGATTAGCTGGTGGGCTAAGTATTGTAACAATCAAGTCACCACTGGATTACATTTAGTAATCGAAATTCTTCAATTTGACCTTTGAGAAGTTTGAAAAATGGTTTGCAGGTTCCTATCTTAATTTTATTAGAATAATTAATATAAATCTTAGCAAGCTAGAAGAGGTAGTTTAATATCGACTAGGCCCTCCTCTGTTATTATAAACTTCCCGACATCTGTTTGGCATACTTAAGACTAGGTTATTGATATAATTTTGTGGGACATTTTCCCACTCCTCCTCAATGGCTTGAGACAGATCCTCTAAAGTTTCAGGTGAATTGGGCCTTGAAACTACCAACAATTTTAAGTAAGACCAAACATTTTCAATCAGATTTAGATCGGGTGATTTTGCAGGCCAATCCATCCTATTATATATATTTATTCCAATCCATATTATTATATATATATATTCAAAATATCCGCTATTTTGAAAAAACTTCGGAAAAAGCATGTTTTTTTATTATTTGTGTTAACTGTATTGGTATAGACTCACTTTAGCGGAAATTGTCCGGAAAACGAAAGTAGTGCATAAAAAATTATCTATAAAAAAGATTATATTCATAGGTTTGGTATATAGACCGGTTGCCGAAGTACATAAGCTTAAATGCACAGCATATCCTTTATGCAATTAGAAATTAATTGCTGTGTGCATTTTGTGCGTTCCACCGCTTCCACACCACCTGGAGGAAGAGTAGATACACGGCCCGGTTTTTCGCGCGGCTCAGGTTTTTGAAGTGGTTACCCCCGTAGGCTTATATAAATCCATCTTCTTTCTGTTGCAAATATTTCAATTTGCATATTTTTGCAGTATTATTTTTATTTTCTCAATTTTTTGACGTAGAAAGTTGTTCCATTCGCTCATCAAAGAACATCGGATTGCTCGTCTGTTCGGACATTAATTCGGAATTAATTTCCTTGTCGTCGCCTGTTTCTTCTATATTGATGTCTGAATTTAAACACTACTTCCTGGCATTACCCGCACACTACTGAATACTGTAAACCTGCTTTTATGCAGCTGCACTGCAACCTTTCGTGTGTTTACAAGCAATCATATTTAATAACTATTGGCGAGTGGCGTCTTGCAGCCAGGAATCGGCATCAATCCGTTGACGGTTGTTTCCAACCTCACTCAGTCGGTGATTTCTCATTGCCGTAAATATATGTTGAATTTGTAGGTAGGTACGAAATGAATGCATGTGAGCTGCATTATCAGTTGGAGGTAGAGATGCGAGATTAAATAAACTTTTTGTTATATATTGTGCAAATGATTAGTGTGTATACGTTTGTATACTGTATCCAACGAGAGAATGGACTTGCACTCGAGCGAAAATTCGTCTGTTTTGGTCAGATCTCCGCTCCTGAGAACATTAGTTCAACGCTCTCAACGTCTTAATTGGCTCAGCAGGTAGCCAGGGCCGGCGCCTGGGTCCGATACCTACCTGGTACCTAATTATATAAAGTACCTACTACTGTCTATCTATTCACAGTTTGTATTTGTAGTCTCGCAAGTACGGTTATTTTAGTTGTGTTGTTTACGGTTGTGAAAAGCTGAACTACTGCGCATCGTTGGGCTAGAAAATGAGAAATATAACAAATATATAATCGATGAAACGGCCAAAGAACAGAATAAGATTGTACTCAGACTTCCACCGTATCATTGTGAACTGAACCCTATTGAAATGGTTTGGTCGATGGTCAAGGGGTACGTGAAAACTAACAATAAATCTTTCAAATTACCAGAGGTGAAACGATTGCTTGAAGAAGGCATTGCACGAGTAACATCTGAACATTGGAAGAATTTCATTCGTCACATTATAGAGGAAGAACATAGGTTTTGGGAACTTGACCATATTGTTGACAGTTTAATCGATGAAATACCACCACTAATAATTCAATGAATAATTCAATAAATGGTCAAAGTGATTCTGATAGCAGCGATACAGACTAATTTAAATTTATAATTATATGAAACAATGTACTATTGTTGTAGCTAAATATTAA
Source organism: Tetropium fuscum (assembly GCA_964058915.1). Classification (NCBI taxonomy): domain Eukaryota; kingdom Metazoa; phylum Arthropoda; class Insecta; order Coleoptera; family Cerambycidae; genus Tetropium; species Tetropium fuscum. The sequence continues at coordinate 5,806 of CAXKVY010002610.1, forward strand.
AAAAAATAAAAATATCATAAAATGTCTATTTTAGGAATATTTAGGGTTTATATTACTTTCATAACGCTCATACATTTATAATAAATTTATGTTAAATAAATCAAATGTTTTCATGTTTTCAAAATAAAATTTATTTCACCTACTTATGAATTTATTTCATCGAATGACGGTCCTGCGTAGCTCGTTACAGAGCCCCTCCTCTTTAGTCGCCGATGCGCAAAGCAAGTCCATTCTCTCGTTGGATAGAGTATAGTGATGTAGTGTGACTCTTTGCCCCATAAAGTACCAAAATAGTCATTTACATGACAAGCTGCGAAAGCTTACTTTTAGGTGCGAGGTGTGTTTAAATAGCCGAGGCGAAGCAAGGCGAAGCGAAGCGTAGCCAAGGCTATTTGAATACCTCCAAGCACCTAAAAGAGCTTTTGCAGCGTGTAATGTATTAAACTTTTCAGTCTTCCCTCGATTTTTTATAGGACACACAATTTTAAGATGCTGAAATCCTCTGTTGACTGTAATAAAATGGGTATAAGGCGGTTTATCGCCATAACAAAGTTAACGTTACTTTGGTAACATTCATGCCAACAAAAAATAATATTTTGACAGTTATCAAATAATTATTCCTCAATATAAAGTTGATAAGTATGAACGTCTTTTATGTTTAATATTGGGCTAGAAATTAGTTAGTGTTAATACAGAAGTTTGTTACCGGAGAAATCTAAAGACCGTTGCAATCAAGCCGATGAAGAATACTCAATGTTGAAATTGACTATTTCATTAAATAAGAACCAGGATATTTCGAAATTTGGCCGCTTGAAGGCATCCATGAAAAGGAAAAATGACGGATATCAACCTCAAAAATCTCAGGTGTTTACAAATGATGATATTTCAAAGTTTTTGTTAGAAGCTCCTGATGAAATATATTTACTGAAAAAGGTGGTAGCGATTTTTGGAATAGCTGGGTCATGCTGAACTGACGAGTTATATAGTCTAAAAGTGAAGGACGTGGAGTATAAAGATTATGTTGTGAGTGCAGATTCTTACTACAAAAAATATTGTGCAAAGAAAATTCGTAGTAACAGAAGATCAGGTAACGTTTGTTAATAGTTATATGCAACTCCGACTAAAAAAGGCTCAAGATGAACTCTTCTTTTATCGGTATGAGCGTGGCAGATGTGTAAATCAGTTGGTTGGAGAGCATACAATTACAAAAATTCCTTACGACAGAGCTTAATTTCTTAAAATTTCAAACCCGATTCAGTACACCGGTCACTCGTTTCGAAGAACGTCCTCTACATTACTAGCAAATGCCCCAGGTGTGGACACTTTAGATATGAAAAAGCACAGGGAGTGGAAGTCGTCAGAAGTAGCTGAAGGATATATAGCATATTCAGTGACACATAAAATAGAAGTTGCTAATAAAATCATGCGAAAAATTGATATCTATTCAGCGAAGCAAACATTCAAAAACATAATTTAATGATCATGTTGTGCAAATCGTCAAACAAGTCAGCATTTCCAGTGACATTGCTTTCGAACAGGATTTCAATCAATATTTGCCGTTAAATCTTTCAGGAACATACAACAATTGTAATTTTGCTTTTAATTTCGACTCCAAATAAACATTTGGTATTACGGTTTTTATTTTTTTCGTCGTCCGAGGCATGAAAGTAACCTAGCATGTTTTACTTTCGCTTTCGCTTGCCTATTTAAAATAAAAAAGTATATTTTCGTAGGGGTTCGTTTCAGTTTTGCTTTCTTAAGTTGTATTTGGATCTTTAAGACATTAAATGACGGTTTGCAAGATTTCTTAAAAGCTTAAGGATCTTAATTTCATATTGTCTGTATATTGCTAATGTGGTGTAACATGCCCACCGACTGAATGCATGTTATACAGTGAGCTCGTAAAGTTTGGAATAAATTCAATTAATCGTTATTGAAGGATTTTCACAGGAAATCCTCGGACACGTCAACTTTATTTTATAAAATGTCACTTTTTTCAGCCATCGATTTTTTTTTTGTTTTGTTCGTTTTTGAGCTATGACGTCATCGACAATTTTTTTAAATGACAACCCATATTTTTTTTCACGGATTTCGATAGAGGACGTTTTTCTGAGTGCGAATATGTCAAAAACATAGTACCTTTAACATTAAAGTGTTCGAGATATTCGGATGCAAAGTTTTAAGAATGAATTATACAAGCGATGACCAAATGCTAATCATTTATCAAGAAAGCGCAGGAAAAACAACAGTTTTGACAGTTGTCACAATTTTGAAGTTTTTCCTCGCAAGTTTGTGTTTTAATCAGTTGAATAATATCATTAAGTAAGTTGATTAATCATTATTCCATCATAATTCATTTTATTTAAAAATGGTCCGTCGTTTGAGTGAAAGGGAAAGAATCGAAATTTTGATGATGATCGGTTAGGGGGACAGAGCTCGCACACAAGTAGAAGTTTGCCGTTTATTTAACAACAAATATCCAAACAGAGAACCAATTACACAGTCCACCGTTAGCAAAATAGAACAAAAGTTTTTAGAAGTCGGTCATACGAGAGATCGCCCTAGAACGGGTCGTCCACCAGTGCAACAAGATGTTAAATTGAATGTTCTACTAGAGCTTCAAGAAAATCGCCCATTTACCCACCCGCCAAGTGGCGGCAAACAACGGAATAGTTCAAAGCTCCGTCTTGAAATATTTGAAATTGAACAAATGGCATCCGTATAAAGTGGTTTTGGTCCAAGAGTTAAACGAAGATGATCCTGACCGTAGGTTACAGTTTTGCCAAACCATGTTGCAACGCCTGATTGATGACGACGGATTTTTACGCAATATTGTTTTTTCTGATGAGGCTACCTTTTATCTCGACGGCACAGTTAACCGGCAAAACTGTAGATATTGGTCTCCTGAAAATCCACACTGGAAAATGGAAACTCGTAGTCAGTTTCCACAAAAAGTTAACGTTTGGGCTGGTATTGTAGGTAATCGTATTTTGGGCCCATTTTTCTTTGAAGGCGTATTAACAGGTGAAATATATTTAGAATTTTTAAGAGACGACTTAGTCCCTGCACTTGCGGTACTTTACCCAAATGACGTAGATCCAGATCTGCCCCATCACACGATATGGTACCAACAAGACGGTGCACCACCCCATTTTGCAGTGATCGTTTGCGATTATTTAAACCATGTATTTCCTAACCATTGGATTGGTCGCAGGGGAACTATCGAATGGCCCCCTAGATCTCCAGATCTCACTCCCCTAGACTACTTTTTATGGGGCTATTTAAAGAGCAAAGTCTATTTCAATAGACCAAATACCATCGAAGAATTAAAGGACAGAATTCGCAATGAAATTCGAACCATTCAACCCGATACTGTTGGTAAGGTTCTGCAGGAGTTTCAGTGGCGGATGGGATATTGCCAGGAAGTGAATGGAGGTCACTTTGAAAATTTACTCTGATTTTATTTTTTACTTTAATTATTTATCATTTATTTGTTAAAATATTTTTTTATTTGTTTAAATTGTTGTTAAAAAATTAAACAGATTACTCCCAAATCTTTCAAAATGTTCGATAAGCTACCAAAATAAATAATATTACTCCTTAATCTTTTAAAATGTAATAAGCTATAAGCTATTAGAATCAATAAGCTATTAAAAATCTTGACCCGCCCGATAGCTTATGCATGGTGCCATGGTACATTTTATAAACTTTGCAACCGAATATCTCGAATACTTTAATGTTAAAGGTACTATGTTTTTGACATATTCGCACTCAGAAAAATGTGCTCTATCGAAATCCGTGAAAAAAAATATGGGTTGTCATTTAAAAAAATTGTCGATGACGTCATAGCTCAAAAACGAACAAAACAAAAAAAAAATCGATGGCTGAAAAAAGTGACATTTTATAAAATAAGGTTGACGTGTCCGAGGATTTCCTGTGAAAATCCTTCAATAACGATTAATTGAATTTATTCCAAACTTTACGAGCTCAGTGTATGTTGAGATGTACACTTTTTAAGTGTATTTTTTGCGATCTTTCTGACTTTCTTTTTCTTTATTATTTTCATTACTCTTATCACAAATTCTTCCATTCTTCTATTTTCCCACTGTTTTAGTTCATACTATTTGTCCCTGGTTTCATAATTCTATTTACCTAATCTTCTTATTATTTTTATATCCTAACGTTTCTCCTTTCTTCATATTTTCCAATTTTTTTCTACGTCATACTTTCTTCACATCTTGTGACTGTTTTAAAAACGACTGTTAGTAGTCACTGTTTCCTATAAAATGTTTCTTAAATATTTATTTTGTGGTTTATCCACCCATTTGTTGATGTTCTATGATTTAACATAACGATATGGAATTTATATGCCTTTTAGTAATCTATTTGTAAATAGCAACATTTGTACCAGCCGTGACGTTATTTAACCTTATAACAAAATTTTACTGGTCCGAGGCCGACATGCCTATCATTGCTAAAAAAAATAGATATAACCTAAACATGTGACCTAATAATTACGTTACATAATCAAATTTGGTTAGTATGTGCCTAGTACTACCCGGAAGTATGATTATTTCCAATATTTATCCAAATTAATCAGTGTACTAGCTCTTATGTGATGCATATTATGGCTACATAAAAATTGGAAGTTGCTACTCTGAGGATGAGTCACTGAAGATTTACAGAAAGTGTCTATGTTAAAAATAAAGAAATCGTCTGCACAGCTTCCGAAGTATTTACCAAGTCGCTGCCCACAATTTTCCCAAATAACCACAAATTTATGGCCTATTGGCAGCTATAAAACATTTTCTAATAATAATTTGCGTATATTTTCGGATGAAGCCATTATAGGGCTTCAGGTTATTTTGTACTAACTGACAAAATTAAAATCTATTTTTATGTAGACTATGTTTAGGGGTGTGGCCACATCTAATTAAAGACACAGTGATTTGACAGTTAGGAAATGGGTACCTACCTCCGTCCCACAATTCGACGTACTGGTCATAGGTTAAATATATTTTTATTTACAAATTACACCGAAATAGAAAACCTTTTCCTTGGAAGTCCACTGTTGTGAATATCGGCCGTTAATCACCATCATCACTATTGAAAATCACGTTCGTCGAAACAAGATACTAGATTCAGTAAATCTATTGTAATTACGATTATTTAATTCCGACTTTGTTATACAAATAACGTCACCAATATCATATATTGGTATCGTATCAATATCAATATTTGCTAACAACATAGAAAACTCTAAAATAATAAATACACTATAACATACGAAGCATAAATAAAAAGCTGAATGTTTTTACCTACCAATTTTGACAGAGACATGGAACATAAAATATACAAATTTATATAACCTATATATGAATATGATGATATACAATCAGGAAGATATAAATCAGAACGGTGGTGCATTGTATATATGAAATATAATTTATTATAATAATTATAGTTAAAATTAAAACTCTCAGAAGTAAAATACAGGTAAAAGGAAAGAATGACATTCTCACAATAATAGCTCTCTAATATACCTATCATGTCTTTGTCAATACGATCAAATCTATAGGAAACAGATTTATTTTCTTGAATTTCTTAATAGCTATTTATATAACCCGTTGGGAAAAGAAGTACCATTTTGTGTAACGAGCGGATTTCTGCGGAACGAGGGCAAGCGAGGATGCGAGTTACACAAAATAGTGTTTGCCAACGTGTTTCAGACAAGATTTTTTTCTAATTTTCACCAATTTCATATTTTATGAGAAGAAAACTCTGAATTCTCTTTGTAATATCCGAATATGAGGCATAAAAACCCGAGCAAAAAAACTTCATTAAATCTATACAAGGAGCCGCCGATCCCTAGAAACAAGCCACGCGTGCATACCCAGGACCGTATTTAGTTTTCATGTAACATCTTATATTTATTATATTTTATAATACACTTGGTCTGTGATTAGGTATGTGCTCAGTTTAGCCAATAATATTTTTTTTAAATTATTATTGCCCAGCAAGGACCACGTGAAGGTATGAGCATATTCCTTGCCAGGAAGGGAAGGGTAAGGTGTGGATTTAATGTTAAGTTTATAAGCATAAAGTACACAGAAGTGCAAAAAATTAAATTAAATCGTATTCTTTAATTAAGTAAAATAAATAACATTAATTTTTATACTTTGCTTATAAATATCTGGGTTGAAAGGATCCATGGGATTATAAAAATATAAAAATAAATAATATTATTTATAATAAATTCAAATAAGTAAGAACTTTGAAAAAATATCTTTTAAAGTAAAAATAAAACAAGACAGGTGTACACTGTACACAATGTAGGTATGAAAATGTAAACAAATATAAACACTAATAGGTTGGAAAATAAATAATTTATTCACTGTCACTATCACTACTGTCACTGTCACTACCATTACTGTCACTATCACTACTGTCACTATCACTGCTTTCTTCAGACTTTATTTAGATTTATTACAAACTGGTCTTGATTATAGTTTGTGAAACTTTTTTATGTCTCATATTTCGATGTTACAAACGGTACGTTTAAAAACAATCCAGTAGGTTGTAACGGTGTGACAGATTGTCACTTTCATAGCTTGCCAGTTTCATAATTTGTTGAATAACCTAATATGAAACGAACTTTTTATTCTCCCCGCTACGAAAATATGATTTTCATTTTCCCCCCTACGAAAATATACTTTTCATTCTCCCCCGAAAGTATACTTCTGTATTAAATAGGCATAGCAAAAGCGAAAGTAAAACATGCAAGGTATAAATTGTGTTTTATATTATAAAATCGAGGGAGGAATTAAAAGTTTAATATATTATGCTGTAAAAGCCCTTTCAAGTTCTCGGAGGTATTCAAATAGATAATTCAAATAAATATACCTCGCACCTAAAAGTAAGCTGTGGCAGCTTGAAATGTAATAGTTATTTACATTCCAAGCTGCGAAAGCTTATGCGCGAATGACCGTTACAGTTAACAGAATACGCGCGAAATTCCCGCAAACCCGCCCATGCAAGAGAGGCGAACGTTTGCAACGGTTTTAACTAAACGCAGACGGCGCATCATTCCAATAAGTTAAAAAGAGATATAGTGCTGACATATCCTGCCTTGGGTCTACAGTAGAGCGGCTTTGCCGCGTTTAACTATAAAAATAAACGTATGGAATTGCCATAATTAAAGCAAAGAAAAATAAATGTAAAAATGACTAACATCTTGGCCTAAAATATATTATTGTTTTCACCATAATTCTTTTATGACATTTATAAATAATATCTACAACTTTTATATAGTATTGTGGAATTTGATATTTTAATTGAATATTGAGGAATTTGAGAATTACATGTGGCAACTGCGGTTTTTCCTATACGCGGTCAGTACACATACTTATCAGAAAGACTGTAGTTAATGGATTATTATAGATATTGGTAAAGTCCTGTGGAAGCTGTTGACAATTTGACATGTAAACTCCGATTTTTTTAGAATTATATGCATTAGTTAGCATCTTACCGAAAAGATATAATTTGTTGTATTCCATGAACTAAAATTTTTCCACAGTATAATGTACATGCGGTCATATCTGCAACATACAATATTTCTTGTTTCCGGTCCATGTAGATGAGAGAGGTTGTAAATCAATTAGCACTAAAACACGTAACAACTTCCTACACAATTATTTATAGAGAAATTGTCTCCTCGATTATAGTCAAGATTCCAACGAATTATGTTCTAATTTCCATAAATAACACTACGTAATAACCAGATGAGTATGCCAGTGTCATTTCTTTCCGCAACACTTTAACTTATACTAAATAATAAGTGGTTCCAAATTAACATTGGAAAGACGTATAATAATTACTAAGAATAGCCGAATAATAACGTGACAGTAATGTGCGAAACAGTGTTATGGCGTTACTGGTAACTTAGTTGTTGATTGCCCATGAGACGAAATTCACGTATCTCAATAGGTTAAACACCTCTATAAGCCAACAATACAAATCTTTAAGAACGAAAATAAAAAGATCACCAAACTAAGTTTCGGATTAACAAAAATTTAAAAGATATTGATGCAGACACTTATCTCAAAAGATGCGGATACTTATAACGGCTTATAACGATATATAAAGATATTAGACCTTATAGACCTTATAGACATAGACCTTGTTAGACCTTCAGAAGGTCTTACCTTCTGAAGATATAAAATTACCTAATATTTAATAGGAATTTATGTTTAAATTTATAGTTTTCTTATTATATTTAATTGCAGTTGAAGGTGTCATCAATTGGTACAAGGTCAGCTACTGGTGCATTTACCTTATAGTAGAATAGGATTTTTTTTACTTTCATTTTGAATAGGAGGTTATGTGCGAAAAGTTAATAGTTTCCGAATCATAAGCAAAAAACCGCCAAAAAATGAGAAAATTTACAATTTTTTTAATTTTTTCAATGTTGCGTTATGAAATTATATTAGAAAACCAGTTTCGGATTCAGCACTGCAAAAAAAAACATATAGAGTGGAAGAAATCAAAACTGCCCTAAAACTTTCCTGGTAAAAGTACAATTTGACTGAATTATTAGGAGAAACACCTTTTTAACACGCTTAGCTTCAGCTGTATGTATGTAACGGGATCTTTGAACGAGATTCACCCACTTCAAAACGTCAGATTAAACTGAAACTTTGCACACTTATCAAGGGCCAATGACAATACAATCATTGGATAACTTTGTCCTAATTTCCTCACCAGGATCATCCAAGAACCAGGATATAAAAAAGTGTCTCGCATTGGCGCATTCGCCACAATATAGAATTTACTGAAAGTTATATATTCATTAATTCTCGGACCACATAGAACAAAAATGAATCTTTCATAACAGAAAGTAAAACTAATAACATATTTTTTAGTGAAAAAAATTATTGTTTGAAAAAACTAAAAAAAACACGCTTTAAAGGGAAACCGAAATAAAAAGCAAAAAACTAAAAACACGCTTTTATACCAAACCTAACTAAAAAGTAAAAAATAAATTAGGTATAGTTTAGAAAAAACTGAAAAAACACGCTTTAAAGGGAAACCGAACTAAAAAGTAAAACATAATTCCTAAATCATATAACTCATTTAACTTTTATTAACATTTAACTAGTTACTGTTAGTATTTAACGGAAAGTTGTGTTTGATTTACTTAGCAGCTAAGTAATATATCACGACGCTACTTGGAGCAAGGCACTATTTATGGATACGAGTTACATCTCTTAACAAATATCTGCTAGAAATACAGTAATTATCTCAGTAGTATAATAAAAATAGTAGTTAAAGCAGCTAGACCAAATAACTTTTTTGTAAAATGTAAAAAACAAGAATAATGTTACACAGAGTGTAGAAAAATTGAACGCAAAATTTTCTGCAACTTTCTGATTTAGTAAGTGGTCGATATCTCGACACGTATTTGGCTGTTTTGTGTTTTTTTATATATCCAACCTATAAAAAAAGTTGCAGTTTTTTCAGACAGAATTTTATAGAGCATCTTCTCATACGAAACTCAATGCACTACTAATGTTGATTTTACACAGCTACAATAAAATGCCACGAAGTACGAGTACAGGGTGTTGTGAGTACGAGTACAATATGAGTGTGAATTAAATGAAGTGAGATACTTAAATCTCACAATCACATTCTGAAAACGGATATTAAACATATCCTAAAATGTACAGGGTGGAAAATAAAACAAGCTTTTTTAAATAGATATTTTTAGATCAAAGGAAGGTAACTATATTTCTGAATCCAAAAGTAGGTATATAAGAGTTATATGAATACTTCGCCTGTTCATGAGATATTACTAAAAACTGATAACATGTGTCAAATACAAAGCAAAAAACAATTTAAGATAGCCATCAAGACAATGCGCGCATATCTGCATCATTTACTTATGTCATCCAGTTTTTCAATGCATTGTAGCATTAGCATTGTTTCCAAAGGTGTGTTGACATGTTTTTCATTTATACTTGTCATCCGTGTGTGATCAGTTTTTAGTAATATCTAAAGAACAGGTACTGTGATTGTATAATAATTATCTATTATTGCATTCAAAAAATTAAGTACCTACATTTTTTGGTCTAAAAATATACTTTGGTCTGTTTTAAAAAAATTATGTTATCCACCCTGTATATTTCGGGATATTTGTAAAATCCGTTTACAGCATATAAAAATTCGTTAAAAATAGTGTCAATTACTTTTTTGAACAAGTTAAATCGGCAGAGGATAAGTGAGATAATGTCAATTTTAAGAGATACCCTATAGAAGGAATTAGCCATGTCATTAGAATGAAAGGCCATGTCAATCCGGGTTGTGATATGTTGCTAATTGAAGCCTTTTTCGTAGCGAATTCATTCATAATTAATTGTCATAATACGACAAAATCAGTCTGAGGTAACAGGTAACTTTGCGCGGTATTATAAGAACGTATTAGGGAATATTACTTATTTTCAATGGGCAATGTTACCGGTAATATTAACTTTGGTATATCTACACTTTCCATTAAATATCCCAATGCAGCGTAACTTGGGAAGATAATTGTGAGAAAATTTTAAAGAGATATCGCTCGCACAAATCGCACATCCTATGGCGACTTTCAATAAATCCATCATCATTTGTTGAAGTGTTGAAACTGTTTAATCTAAACATACTCTAATGCACCGAACGTGAAACATTTCCATACTTAGATAAGAATCTTCAAGGTTACATTTCAAATTTAATTTAAAACAAAATATGAAACTAATAATGTTTTCTGGACCGTCAGACTTAACAAACATCTGCTGTATGTACTATTATTATCACAAAAATACATGTATAGTTTACGTCTTGGAATAATCAGAGAATATTGCGTGACGTTATTTAAAATGCTATATATATATATATATATATATATATATATATATATATATATATATATATATATATATATATATATATATATATATATATATACATATATATATATATATATATATATATATATATATATATATATATATATATATATATATATATATATATATATATATATATATATATATTGGTGAATGTATGAACTTGGAGATATTAAGAAAGCCCTACGTCGCGTCGGCGATAATTTGCTATATATGAATTATTGAATGCTCTTAAAATGCTCTACGTTGGTTGATAACTGAGTTGTATTGATATTATGTAAATATCTGAATCTATGACGTTATTTTAGATAAATTTGAATAAAATGAGATGTTGTAATTGATCTGCTTATAGGATACTTACACTATTTCTTCCCTATTGAATCCTTCTTTTATGGGCGCCTGTTCTATGAACACTTCTACTTTTCTTCTATTTACCTAGATCACGTAAGACATAAGCACTCTTTAGTCCTAGAGGGGGTCCAATTAGGTCTATTATAATTTCTTTGCAAGATTAAATTTTTACTCTTTCAAAATCGTGAATTTATGGCACTATAATATTTTATTAAATTTATTGAATTTTGTTGAATCTCAAATTGTATTATTTTAAAATGTTTCCTGAAAAGTTTCAAAAGAACAAGAAAAAAACAAAGTTGATTGAATATGATTATGTTTATTGTCATATATAGATTAATAAAATAAACAAATCTGACAACCTTATTTCTAACCGACGCAAACCTACGTAACTTATAGCTACTAGATGGAACCAAGTCCTCTGTCACAATCTTTCTTAAAAAATACCAGCTAAGTTTGAAATTGTTATTACCTTTGAAAATTATGTTAATCCTTTTTATTACCACGCACAAAAACTTATCACTTTTCTTGTAAACACTGGTTGGTACACGAACTAACAAATGCTGCTGGGATCTGATGGTCGTGTCATCTAGCGGATGTCGCCATACTACCTCTGGAATGCTGCTATGACCGCTGACACTCTGTTATGAAATTTTTTCACCCTCAAACCTTTTATTTACTGCTTCTGCTTTTATATTCCTTTATCACTTGAATCTGTGGAGAAAATTGTTTCTTTTTCTTCTATATTAATCACAAATCTCTTCTGCGGCTGGGACGCTACCAAGCCTTCTACTTCTTACTCGTTAATTACGACGAAAACATTTATGTTTGCAGTTATTTCTGCTTGTATACCTTTCACACTGGTGTTCTTGCTTATTTAGCACCAATTTAATATTATTATTTTAGTTTTGGTATTAATTAATAACAATTTTTTATGAAAATTAGGAGCATGGCTGTTACCTCATCGAACGCCTTAGCTGGACTCTTTTTTTCTTGTTTATTGTTACTACGTATATTCCGCATAAAAAACATTTGCATTTCCTGGTTACCTTAATTCTTTCTCGTTATGATGTTATAATATGGCCAATCAGATTGATGCATAATATTTAATTTACTTAATTTTACGTAAAACTCTTACAATTTGATTTTCACTTTACATAATTTCGAATTGTAAACACTAGCGTTGTCTCGACATTTCATTTTGGTTTGTAGCTAGAAACTCTCGAACCCCATTTTTACACTGATGCTTTCACATTAATCTTTTAATCTAGACATAGTATATTAGTGATCGATACTCTCTAATTATTATTATGACTTGTCTATTGTAATTATGCTTGAAATAGATTTTTGTGCCGATTTATAATATAGGTATACTGATATTACGTTCTGACCAATCAGGCCCGTAGCTGGTTGGCGTTCCGCTATAGTATATACGTTGGTCAGAGATGCGTGTGTGATTGCGCTTATACTATAGCCTATGCGATAGTTATTGATCACTGATTTAATTTAATTTTTAATTTGATGTATTTACTGAATTTGATTACTGATTTAAGTTCTGTTTCGTTTATCTCAATATATATTATAAATAGCAAAGAACTTAAAAACTAGTAATGTAGTACTAGGTAAATACTAGTAAATAATAGTAAGGTAGGTTAAATCTACATATTATTTATATTTTTTAAAGAAGAGTGCAGGAAAAATATCAGGAGCAAAACTAAGGTGTTGCACACAACCTGGAATATTTTTTTATTATTGATTCTTACTAGCAGTAAGAATCTAGGAATATTAAAATTGAATATGCCTAGAATTTGCCTGCAGTTAATTTGATCATATATCAACAAATGAAAAATACAGTAAATTATTTCAAAAATCATCGTTAAACCCTCTCTAGATTGTCAGTATATAGTGCATAATTAGGACACCACATGATGGAGGCATATTCTACAATAGAACGAAATATTATACAATAATTTTAATGTATTGTCTTAAAGTCTTTAGAGTGTTTAAAACAGGCCTAATTACAAATCCAAGTCATTTGTACGTTCTAGCAGCTACATGCAAAATATAACGGATGAATGATTATTTTATGTAAAAAATAACTCCAAGGTCACAGAACGTATTAGGTCTAACAAGAAAAGTATTATCCAGTTTGTAATTCAATGATATTATATCGGCTAAGTGGTAAAATAATTTATATTCCATTTAGCAGGATTGAGTGTCATATGATTTTGGATACACCGGTTAGTAACAAATTTAAAATTCTCCCGAGGTATTTGTATTTTTTTTAAATCTTCTGGTCATCGGCATATAATAAAAAAATTACAAATAATTAATTAACTTGCAAATAGAGTAAATAACAGTGGCCCGTATAAGTACCCCTGCGGAACTCCAGAAGTGACAGACACACGCACACATACACCCTCACACCCTCTCACACACACACACTTCTATAAATTTGCAGCCAATAGATTTGCAGATTCTCTTTTATTTAGATATGAGTTATAATTTTTAATAAATAAATCAACTAAATTATGTGAGAATTACTCAGTTCTGCAAACAGTATTTCGTTGTCCGGTAGAATTACCGAAAGCTTTAGAGAAATACGTATAAATAACGGCTTGATATCCCACACCAATGACATCAGATAAAAAATCTGTCATAGAAAATAATTTTGTGACAGTTGACCTATCTTTGAAAAAGCCATGTTGACAATCTGAGATTTGTTGTTTAGTATGTTAAAACGTAGGTATAGTCAAATAGCAACATCTCAAAGACTTTTGAAAATTTATTAATAATAATTTATTAATAATTTTTGTTATTGGGAGTTGGGCAATAGTTCTCTCTGTCTGCGCGAATTCCTTTTAGATTATTAGGCATGATTTCACTTTCTAATGTATGATTTCTAATGATTCTAATGTATGATGATAAGATCATTGTTAATTGTCATCATAATTGGTAAACAAGATAATCTAATAAAATAAATATTGAATAATACGGATAAAGTGTAATGCCTACCTATGTTAATTATTTTAGTTACTAATTTTCATCTTTCTCAGTTCATATTCTGTGCTCTGTACTAAGTACACCTGATAATCTAAATACCACTTAGCCGATTTTTTTGAAATTTGCAGAAAAAATTTAGCCAAAGTAAATTTATTATAGTCTGTACTTCCTGTAGCTTTACATTGTAATATCTGGCGTATCTGTTTGCATCTTCCATAATATTTATTCTGGAAAAAAAACTTCAACCTTTCTTTTTCCATGTGCTAATATTACTCTTCGCTGCCTGGAGGAGTACTTTAATTATATTGCATTTGGTCTGGTAAAAACTGAATCGAAATTTTCGTAGGAAAACAGTGACGCAAGACGAAGCAGTGATTAAAAAATCCCGACACACCCATTTTCAGTTGATTTTGACCATAAATGGTAAAAATGTCTGCTATCTTTAAGACGCTATATTGAATATTTATTTTGGCATAAAATTAATGATGAGCGACTCTAAAATTCCTGAGACACCTATTTTAAGTCGAGTCATACCATAGTAAACCATAATTACAAGATTTTGTTAATGGGGTAACCACCTGACACAAAAAAAGACGGGACCAAAATGTGTATAAATACTCGTATATAGTACCTCGCCCATTTACCCAAAATAGGTTTCATCAATGTATAGACTGAGAATGAGTATAGACAGTATCTCCGTGTCCCTATTCATGATGTCTGTATTAAAAAATTATAATAAGCACATGTTTATCACATTAAATATAATAAATGCATGTTCTTATTTTTATCGCGTTCTTAATCTGCGGCGTTCCTAATAATATTTTCACGTTTGAGGAAGTTGTAATGATAATTTTGCCATTATCTATGTATTTAAGTGCCGTAATTAAAAATGTGTTTAAGATACTATGCGGCCATATTGAAGTGAATTAGTAAATTCAGTAAATTTCTAATTTTGAGCTCAATACTTGTCGTAATGAGCCTATTTTTGGCAAGTAAATTTATTAGTGTATAAAAATAGGTAAGGAAACTTTTAAATCTACAACTGCCACACGGGCCCTGACTCCATTGTACTTGCACTTGCATCATGTGCACGCTAACCGCCGCCCTAACAAAGCACCAAGTATACCAGATTTAACAAAGCATACAGCAGTCATGATGGTGCAGCGGTTCAAGCCCCGCTTTCCAAACCAGGGATCGCTGGTTCGATACTCACATCAGGACTTTTTTAATAAGGTAGGCAACACACGATTCTGGCGTTTGGTAAGAAATTAAAACGTGAGGCGCATTTGAAAAATGGTTATAATGCGCCCCTCATTTTAATTTCTTACCAAACGTCAGAATCTCAGGAAGGTCCAGGTTTGTGTCCTAATTATTTTGTAGCAGTACAACTGATTATATTAAAACCGTTTGTTAAAAGTTTTTTTACATATTTTTATTATGTAGATTTTCGTTTTTTTTAAGTTCGACTGTCCACTTCCTGCCTCTATCATCAAACTCTCGTCACCAAGTATAATGTATGGAACTCGTTAAAAGCAACCATTATGAGCCTATTAACCTTAAACAATTACAAGTACTAAGTTTGAGACAAATCCGGTCATAAATTCGCTAGTTCGCCATTTTGGATTTTCCATTTTGATTTTTAAGTTTGAGTAAAAAAAATTATTGAGATTCCTTAAGCATCACAAAGCTTCAAGTTTGAGACAAATCGGTTCATAAATAGTATAGCCTGCCGTTTTGAGTTTATTAAGTTTGAGTCACAAATTGTATTGTGACCTTAAACACCGCAAAGTTTCAAGTTTGAGACAAATCGGTATATAAATAGGAGTCCGTCATTTTGGATATGCCATTTTTATTTTTTTTGTAATGAAAAATATATTAAATTATATTGTCACCGGAACACTATACACCCACCCACCAAACTTCAAGTCTCTAGCTGATCGGTAAGTAGCTGAAAATGCTGTTGCAAGATTTGAAACAAACAAATATACGAAGTCAAGATAAATAAAACCGTTTAATAGAGAACCATAGATGAGTGAGTGTCGTCCTCGTTTTCTTATAAAAAAGTGATTAAAAAACAATAAAACAATGAATCAAAGAAGGCAATTAATTATTCAAATGGCCCATGAACAATCTAAGTTACTACTGATTAGATATTTATACAATTAAAATGCTTCACAAGCTGAGAGTGGTTGGCTGTGGTTCTATATTACGTATTATTACTCGAAGGACTGTCACTTGGTAACTTGCTTTGTCGCTTAGATCCTTATTACTTAATAAAAATATTCCTTTTAATAAAAACAAAAGCATGTTAAAATTATTATTACCTAATATGGTGTATTATTAAAAAAAATGTCTGCTCAAAACCGTTTGTAAAAACAATTAATTCTTTTTGGTATCTAAAACTTTTAATTGAATTAAACAAGTTTCTAATATTGTGTTATGTCTCTAGGAAAAAATGTCTTAGATCGTGAAGATGCTGTGAAAATTATATTAACATTCAACTAATTTCTGAAATGGATTTTGAAAAATTACTATTTTCGTCTGAACTGGAGAAGAGGAAGAAGGAGACAAGAATTTACCAAAAATATTATTGCCCATGAAAATGTTATTGATGACATTGATGGCTATGATGGCGAACTTGATTTTGAAATTATTGATGAATGAAACTAACGGAATAACATTAGAATTACTGTTTTATATTATTTATATTTAATTGCATAACGGTAATATATTACTGAATTATTGTTTAACTACTATTTAGGTTAGTAGTTGATTTATGTCTTAGGTTATGTTCAGTTTCATAATTTCATTATTGTCATATAGGTAAATATTATTTCAGTTTTAATATTTCATAGTATTGATATAAATTCTGAAACTGATGAGTCTATTAAAAATGTTTGTACCTTTGAAAATAAAAATAAATGAAAAAGGAACCAAATGACCTTAGTTTATTTCCATAGATCAAAGTTGCTGATTATTAAGTATCACTCCCAGGTTCTTTATTCGGTGCTCTCTAGACACCCTAAAACAGTTTTTGTGGTTCTTAACATAAATATTAATTTCATAGGAACCAAACGCCAAAAAAACTAGAAAACGTCTAATTTAGGAGTTCTAAGCTAAAATATTTGCCATAATATGTAATTATATGTCTAGAAATACATTTAACAAAGTTTATTTATAGCAAGACAATAACACAGAGTATCAGAGTTCAAATACACATACCTTCATATATCAAATGTAGTTATTTCTGCATGGTTTCCTGTCTGTTAATGCTATCCAAAAAAACATCAAAATCATATAGACTGCATTGTTTCGTACACTATTCCACGTAATTTAAATTGCAATAAAATTAAAACAAAGCATTGAGGTATGTCTAATTTCAATTCGTTAATCTATTTTTATTATTCAATCTGTTTATTTATGGCGTGTTTCTGTAATGTTAACGGATACGTTAAGTTGTTCAATGTCCCATAGAATTGACTCATCTGAAATATTCAAATGACATAATAATATTCGCTTAAGGTCAACGTATCACATCACCAGGAGAAAGTATTTTTTTTATTTAAAATTGATATTACAAATATTTTAAAACTGGTTGGCATTCATATCAGTTAAATAATAGTTATGACAGTGTATATTTGTATTGTTGGCTTTCATATCAGTATGAACTTATTTGCTAGATAGTTCAGATAATGACATTGTATAATATTTATATCGTCTAAGAATATGTATGCATGTATGTATGCAATTAATTATTGTTGTATCGATTTTTATATAATCTGATTACGTCAGTAGAGTGGGCATAAAAAGCTCATTAGAGATAGTAGAGGAAACTTAATAAAAGAAGCCCAACATCAGTTGAATCCGGTGCATAATAATAGATATTGACTTCAATGCCCTTGTCATATTTTTTAAATCAAGCGTAGGTTTTCTGAATAAATATGAATCCAGCTAAATCTATTAAAATAATATATTTACATAGTCATTTAAGTACACAAAGTAGATAATATAAATAAAATGAAATAATAAATAAATAAGAAAATAAAAATCGCTTAATCTAATAATACTGAGATATATACATTGGTCCTACAAAAATATACATAATACTTATAGGCCCTTCAATGTCTTTGAATTCATTCAACATAAATAAATTACTTTCTTACGCACTACGTAAAAGTCTAGACACCATTGCACGCAATCTCTTTAGGAGTCGTGGGATGGTGTATTCTGTAATCGTCTTCACAGTCTTTATTAAATACATCATCATCCAGTTGCGTGAATTTGCAGTTTGTTAAAGCCTCTAAGATGTCGTCATTTACAGCCGGGTTAACTTCGTTTTCTTCATCGGAATCAGCTACGAGAATAGGAGTGGCGCCATCGTGCAAATTCGTTTTGCTCTTCGATCTCTTGTACATTTCTTTTGAGACGCTTCTCGTGAAGGAAAACCTCTTGGACTTTTGTCTGGTGAGGGGCGGTCTGACGAAGATTTCCTTCCTCGTCGGTAACATGCTCAACAGTTCCGAAGCATGTTCTATGATGATTCTCCACGCATGTTCAATGTCTTCTTGTTTTGCATTTTCAGCAGTTACGCAGAATCTCATAATATACTTATTTTTTACCATCGAAGGAATCATGTGGAGTTTCCCAGAAGCGTTTATAGTTGCAAGAAGCGTTTGGTTAACTGAATCAGGTGCCAATAACCTGAAGCAAACCAATCCCAATCTGACATCATTCACAACTTCGAATCTAGCGTCTTTTCTCACAAGAGACTCAAAGTGCTTAGCTAATTTAATATGATTCCTAATGTACTTCTGAAGGCCAGACAGACCGTACTTCCTAATAACAAACCACAACTTGAGTGATCTAAATCGCCTGCTAAGTGGAATCCCCCAGTGTCTATAATCTATAGCTTCGTCTGAGTTTGCATGCTGAAGATATAAAGGATCTACTACCAAGGCATGTGTCAATCTTATTCTGCATCGCACCCAGAGGCAAGAGCAATCAAAATTGACCAACAACCATTTATTTGGGTTTGTATTAAATGAGTCGGCGTACTCTATACCTTTAAGGTACTGCTTAAGCTCGGGGCAGATAAATGCGTTCCCAGCATACGCAGCGTCCACGTGCAACCAAGTGCATGGTTCAGCTTTGCAAATTGGTCCAATTTCTTGGAGGTTGTCGAATGAGCAACTGGATGTAGATCCTAAAATTGTGGAGACGAAAAACGGCATTAATCCATTAGCTTTGTCTTTTTCCATGGCGTCTAGTAATGTGTCTTTTCTCAAGCTACCATTCTCGTCCGGTTCCAGAATTCTCAGTTTAACCAAGAGGATCTTAGCGGCTTTTTCCACGCATGAGTGTGCTTCTCTGGAGCAGTACCCTACCAACTTTGGAAGGAATACATTGTCTTCTACATTGGGCTTGTTCTTCTTTAAATACTGAATAGCTTGATTTCTTGCAGCCAACATGCTGACTAGCACGCACTCACTAGCTGATGTTTGGATGACGCCTCCACCCCTGCTCCCTTTAGCGGAGGTTATGAAATCATTTGGCAGGCCGATGGCTTTTCCTAACCAGTCCATGACGATAGTTTCCAGTTCTGTGCAAGCTGGACTAGCAGCCTGTAACAAAGACAATAAATAGATTAGGAATTTATAATCATTGAAATTATAGTCAATTCGATTATGTGTGAGGAATCAATACTGAATAAACACGAAACATTTAATAATATAAAATTATTTACTATTGTCAAATATGTAATTGATGTTTCGTATTAAATTGTGGATTTATTTTTTAGTTATATAAAATAATTAACCAAGTAACTAATTAGTATATATCTTGAAATAAATGGTCCGATATTAACATATAACTCTTTTAACAATACATTTATTGGATATAAATTAAAATACTAAACATGTTCATGTCTTATTCAATATCATTTGTATATACAAAGTATATCCTACACACCAGGATGTCGTGATTTGCGAGGTAATCGTAATTTTCCCAAGATACGTAAGACTATTATTGTTTTAAGTAAATAAATATTATCATGGAAGCATTACAAACCTCAAATCACAGTCATTGTAAAAATAAAAATTGTATTAAATAATACTATAAATAATACTAAATAATTATACTATATGGACTTGCGACTTAAAATAATGATTAAGATTTTACAATGACACAACAAAACTTGATATTTAGACAAATTTTAACTTAAGAATTGTTGAACATACGGAAACATATTTATCATGGCAGTTTTAACAGCAATGCTATTCGGGATATAAAAATAATATTCTGCCCAAATTTTTTAATATTGTTTAGTTATATTATCTATACACGTTAGCAGTTATTAAAATTTCTTGTTCTTTATTACTTTTGTCCGATGCAAGGTTATAGAAATATTTTTATTTTGGAAATACAACAATTATACACAGAGCATTGGATATAAATGTTCTTTATTTCTTCACTTTGGGTTTTTGTTAATTATATATTAATTATATATTAATATATTATATCACCTGAGAAATCTACTAGGTATAATACTTCAGTATATCCTATATATTATAGGTATATGTCATAACTATTATTTAAAATATATAAATTTTAAACGGTAACATATAGAAATGAATCAAGAAAATACCTAAATTATTCCAAAAATAAAGTATGAACAATATCCAAACTATTATTACGAAACTGATATTTTTAAACAGTAATATCTTATACTACTTTGTAAGATAATTTATACTACGTTGTAGAAAAAATAGTCGATACTTAGTCTTAGTAGGTATTATAATAAGAGACATAATATATAATTATCAAAAATTATAATTGAAATAAGGTCTACCAATATTTTTTGTAATAATGTGACGAAGTAGAAAGTAATTTTGGAACAGAAAGTTAGAATTTTTAACAAACTTATTTTCAGCAATTGTTAATATTTCCTTTTTTTGCATACTTACATAATGTTACGTTATATTATTGGAAAATATACCCCGGCGCTCAAAAGAGCTTCCTTTTTTTATCCTACAGTAGTAGTTTATAAAGTATTTATGGAATTTCTAAAAACCTACCCATGAGAATCCTATGCACCCAATGGCATCTGATAGCATGTCTGCGAGTATGGACGGATAAGAATTTCCACTGGGAAAATAGGCGTGAAATCTCGGATGCTGCCAATGTGTGACTCCGGGTATAATTTTCTTATCGACGTCGTCCATGATATTATCCCATTCTTCCGGTTCCATTGGCGCTTCACTAGGTATTAATTTTCGTAGATAACCCGGTTCCACATCTGGGGTCACTCGGTGGTTTCCTAAATTTGTCATATATTGGCAAATGTAGTCCACCATTTCTTTACCGCGAGTTCTGAATTCTTCCACGTCCATTATGTATGTATCTTAACTAATTTTAACTATAGCAGTCTTTATTATTTAAATTGTTGAACACGTAACCTCAACTTGTATTAATCGCGGTGGACAGCGCACTCAAAACGAGGCTCGCGTTAGAACTGATGTTGAGCAGGTACTCCCAAACTACTTTTATATAAAAAGACTTGGTGGGGGAAGTGTTTGATATTAGGAGATTACGCTCTTGGGATCCCTCAAATTAATTATATGTTTATGTTAATACTGTGGTTTTTATCCTACTTAGTACTTACTCTCATTTTTAGCATGCACGGCTTTCGGTAGAAGCTATTTTTGGATTTTCTTGTATTATGCACTATTAAGAAAGATTTCTCCTTAAAATAAGAGCTCTATCGCTTTAATATTTTCCTTATGTCATGTAGCAATTAGCGATGATATTTGTAAAAGATATGCGAGATGCTATCTGTGAACATGTGTTGCGATAAGTACCTACGGCACGGCAGGATCAAACTATTCTACTAGTCACAATATGATAATTCTGAGCCAATTAGGAAAATAATTAAATAATCTATCTACTTGGGGTAATATTTGACATTGAGCAATTTCTTTTTATAATATTTTTTTCCACGACCATGTAATAATAGTAAATATGTATATAGTATGCATATTTGTATCGCAGTCAATTATAAGAGTGATTAATGATTAATCACAGTTTACCTTTGATTTACATATGTTGCCATGGCAACGCAACATTCACAACATTCCTAGTATTTGTAATGTGAACAAAAGGCAAGGTTCCTAGCGGGGGTTCAGCGCGGTTCAGTTTGGCCCCGCACGCGGGCGGCCAAACAAGGGGCGGCCGAGCGGCCATAAAATTTTAAAACAATAAAAGTTAAAAAACAACGTACTGACCTTGTCTGATCTATTGAATGATTCCACAAGAAACACAAAAACAAAAAATATAGCCAGTTCATTGACGCAAACAAAACCAGTCTTAGTTTCATCTGTGCCAGTTATTTTGTCATCATTTATTGTCCAAAATAAATATCATAAGTAAAAATGCTAAAAAATCATTGCAAAATATAAGGCAATTCTAAAACACCTACATATTTATCAAATCATAAAGAACATATGACAGTTTTGAACATTTCGTTAATTCTGTTCTTCACTTGCTAAGTGCTGCATGTTTTAGGTACCTACATCAATTTTTTGAACCTACACAAAGGAAAAAGAGTCGCCTGTTTTATTATGAAACTCATGATGAGCATGTTATTGAAGTAAAACAACAATTTAAAACAGCCTTTTTCCTACCAATGTTAGACCATGCTGTCATCAATCGTTGAACGGTTTAAGTTTGAACCTATTAAAAGAATGTAAATCTTTGCTTAATTTCTTATACCATTTTCGAAAAATGCCTGAAGACTAAGAAAACCATACTTGAGTTACGATCTAAAGCTGCAATATCAAAAAAATACTTTATACTACACGATTTGGGTGGACTCCAATTTGTACAATTGGAGCACTTAATTTAGAGATGTATTTTCCTTCCAAATCTTATCTTTTGATATTTTAAATTAATAACACAAATCGACTTAATTTCATATTCTCCAACCTTAGAATTGTACAATTGAATATTTTTAATATTGCCAGTTTTGGTAACGTCCGGCGAATTTACGGCCAAAAAGATCCCAGAGTGATCCTTTAGTTTATAACCTACATAGAATTTTTATTTGTGACTACAAGGTTTTTCTGATATTATTAAGCTTGTCAAGGTTTATTTTAAATATTGTTAATATGTCTTCCTTCTATTTTGCTCATATTTATTGATTGTATTTCGTTTGTTATAAATACCAATATTTTGTTTAATTTTGGAAAATTTTGCCTAGGGCGGCGAAGTGGAATCTTTACGCGGGCGACCATCACCCTAGGAGCGGCTCTGGGTGGCTATATAACCACAGACGCATGCCAACTGATGACATTGATGATTTATACTAGATCATGATTTATGCTGATTGTTTATATATTAAATCTTTCGTGGCATTTTCCCCAAAAACGCATTAAGAACTAAAGAACAACTAGTTAAAGATAAGAAATGCATAATGGCCGTGGAGAAAGTATAGTATTCTCGCAATTAATAGCAGTTATTCACTCGGGCGACTTACGCCACTGTGCATGAATATCTTATTAAATAATATACTAGTTAATATGTAAATAAAAATTATATAAGCGAATTAAAATTATATAACCGAAACGTAATATGACAATTTTTAAGAAAATGTAACAACTATTTTGGAAATAATTTGAGAAGACTCACTGAAGTTCGGGGACTAGTGCATGGATAAGTACCTTGATATTACTCCTTGATTATTTAAATATTTTGATATAATTAACATAAGAAATAAAATAAAAGTAAAATAAATTTTACATTTTTGCATATTATATATAAAGAAATCAAAAAACATTAATCTGAAATAGATTATAAATAACTAAAATAAATGCATAAGATAATATTTCTAAGAAATATAAAGAATTTGAAGGAGTATTTTTGGTAGATGAAGTTTTGAAATTTAAGATTTGAGATTTGAAGTGTTTACTTTAATTCAATAAACTTGTGAAATGTAATGCGTGGAGTGCAATGAAACCATTTCTTTAGTTTATGTTGTAGTATCAAAATCTTAGATACAAATATTTGTCTTATATCAAACAGACTGCTAATATATAACAGGTCCCTGGAGTACGTGTTTTTTTTGTTATATATGATTTTAATAAATATCTTTTGCATTACTCCAATAGCTGCTTTAAATGGCTATAAATGGGTATTGAATATGGGTACAGCCCATATTCAATACCATATTGAATATGGGATTCTATCAAAGAATAATATATTATTTTTAATTGGAGATATCTACAATTCTATTCAGTTGCTTAAATTTATAATACAATTGGTCTTAATTTTTTAATAAGCATTTTAATATGTTCATCCCATTTTACATATCTATCAATTCAATTGCTTGATATTTTAGGTGATTGAACTTCAGTAATCCATATATATTTTTGATCATTTGTAAATTAATGTGATTGTATTGCGGAATATTAGATTTATTACAGTTAAACGC
Organism: Tetropium fuscum; assembly: GCA_964058915.1. Classification (NCBI taxonomy): domain Eukaryota; kingdom Metazoa; phylum Arthropoda; class Insecta; order Coleoptera; family Cerambycidae; genus Tetropium; species Tetropium fuscum. The sequence continues at coordinate 30,583 of CAXKVY010002610.1, forward strand.
CATATATTTAGTTTTTCAAAATTAGGTGCTGTTTAGTCCTTTCATCAAACCATGTTTTAATTTTTATTAAATCTCTTTCGGCGGTATTCCTCACCTCCATCCATGACTTACTTTTATATAATATAACAGTAACAGTTTGCAAAAGATGACACAATTTCTGTACTTTCTAATTCTAGTCCATTTATGAAAATTGACAAAATATTGGATCTAGTACCGTGCCTTGTGGAACTTGAGAGTTTACTTAGTTATCGTGTAATACATCGTTTGGGCAATATAGTTTGGTCCTGAGCAGAACATTTTCCATTGTCGGGACTTTATGAAATGGTTACAAAAACCAGGAGGTCCTTGCCCTGTCGATAATCTAGTTCTTTAACCTTATTCAAGGTATAAAATTACGTATAATATAGTAATACAAGGAAAATAGCATATATTTCAAAACCTAATAATGTGCTGAATTTATACGTCTTATTAGTTACTATTTCTTTGCACTGAACTGTATTCCTCGAACTTCCTGGAGGTCGTAATCCCTGACCTCGAGGAGTGGGGGTAGATAACGGCCGGACGGTAGTCCGCAACGGGACCAATTGGTATACGGATGGATCTAAGGTAGATGGACTGTCAGGTACCGGAGTCTTTTCCGAAATTGGTCAAATAAGGAATTACTTTGCCCTGGGAGCACATGCTACTGTCTTCCAAGCTGAGGTGTGTGGAATTCTATCTTGGGAACTGGAGCTGTTAGCTGGCCCACAAAGAACTGGTAGAATCAATATATGCTCCGACAGTAGAGTTATCATTGTGGCACTTAGTACTGTTGGAGTGCCCTCAAAACTGGTTCTCCGTCCTCGAGACGCTCTCTCGGAGGAATAATTTACGCCTTGTATAGGTCCCAGGACATGCTGGTGTATCGGGAAACGAGAAGACTGATCATTTGGCCAAATTGGGAACTTCAGAAACACCTACTGGGCCTGAACCCTTTGTAGGGATCTCCAGAAGCACAGCGGTTCTCTCGATGAAGCCTTTAGCCTAACAAATGTCTCAACATTGTTGGACAACTGCCGCATAAGGCAGGCTAAAGAACTCATATCTGATCCCGACGCTGGGAGAACTAAAATCTAAACTAAATCTTGGAGAAAGAAGCGTTTAAATGTTTAAGGGTTAATTTCCCCCTTCTTACAACACTGACGGTTATTTTTGCGATTTTTAGCAAGCGACCAAAAACTACCCATATGAAAATATCAGCTGCCTAACGCAGATACCAGGCCAAAACCCCCCAACAACTGAACTATAACAAATATTTCAATACCTACTTAATGTTGGCCATCTTAAGAGGTTTTCAAAATTTTATAATTATTTTAATTTAACAGAAATGCTGTGTAACTGTTTTAACATTTCTATATCTATATCGATTTAGGATAGCTTTTACGTTGATATAAAAGAACGTAATGTTGTATATGCTGTAAAATTGTAAAAGGATGTGTATTTCTTCAATTGACGCTTTAAATTAGAGGAACGACCTGGGGAATTTTAGAACCTATTATGTGTATTCAGCGGAAGTAGGTAGTATCTTATTGATAAATATTAATAACGAAAGTAGGTATATGAGTTTTTTTCGTACCTACTGACTCCTGAGAAGGTTTCAACTGATACATCTAGCATTTCATTCGATGAAACCACAATCATCTTCCCAACCACCCAATCAATTATTGCAATATTTTTTTCTCCACATAATATTAGCTACGTACCCTTACGACCGAAATAGACCTGAATATTTTGGGTATGAAATAACTTGAAGATGATGACTAAAATGTAGTTTTGCAGAACTATGTTTCCTTTAATCATATCTGCTATCTTCAGATTCTTCTCCATAACTGCTTGTTACTGCACCGGTTTAGTTCTAGTTCCATTCGAGTAAACAGGAGCAGCAAAAACCAGTTATGGAGAAGAATATGTATAATAGGATTGTACCCCCCTCTATTAAGCTCAACTCTCTATAGTGCTATCGTTTGCTATGCAAACTAATGGAATGCGGTGCTCAGTGGCGCGCGTATTTATCCTAATATAGGAAACAAAATAAAAAACAATAATCTTATCATTCTCGTAGAACAGAACAGCTGCCCACAACTGCATGGCGGAAATGCGGAAAGGGCAAATTAAACACTGACTGGCAAAAAGAAAAATAGAACACGATGATTCACTACTTAAAGTTGAATTGTTGACACTCGCATGGCAACATTTTCCAGCTTTCAAGAAGTATGTAGTGCATGAAATGGCCAAATCAAGAGGAATTGAGGTAATTCGATTGCCTTCATATCACTGCGAACTTAACCAAATTGAGCTTAATTGGGTGAGTTTTGTCTTGTGAGGCACTCTAAAGAGTGCTACTAATAAGTGACAGTGAAAGATATCCAATGTGAGTGTAACTATATGTGCAAATAATAACATATCACGCAAATTGATGAGTTAATTTGTTATAAATTTTACTACCAGTCTTACCTATACTAATAATAAGTAACCTAACCAACCACGTTCTCTCCTGTCAAAGGGTGCTCTTACCTCCCCGTGGTCCTTGCTGGGCAATAGAAATTTAATTTCTTTCTTTTGTTTTAAATTGTAATTGGCTAAATTGAGCAGTAAGTTGTACACGCAAAATGCATGCAAAAGTTTTTCTATATATTTTAAATACATTCAGAACTAATTTTTTATTTGGCTTAAAGTTTTGCACATATATGAATATGACATAATAAGACATCTTTTAAAGTCACTTCACCTTGGTTGCGCATGATGATATGCCACTGAGCAGTAAAGCCTGTAAATCACCGGCTTGTACATGCAGGTGTTTTCTAAGTGAGCGAGAAGGGAAATGGGATTTATGTGAGTTGAAGAGGGATAGCGACCGATATGTTAAGTCGCGGACCGGAGACCCTAGTTCTATTCACAAGAAATTGTAGCGTTATGCAATTTTACACTAAATATCCTTTTGTATTGCATAGTGATGTGATTTACCGCTTCTGTAGTAATTGGTACGAGTTTTCTTTGTCAAATGTCGCACAATTTTTTGCTCTAGTTTGTATGTCAAACGAAAACACTATACCGTGAAAATATAGCGATTAATGCATTAGAAACGATTTCTCCAACACCGCTAAGCATAACTAATAGGTAAACATAGTAGGTATTACGAATTAAACTCTTTCAGAAGCTGAAAATAATCACCCGGCAATTGGCCAAATAAATCAATATGTAGTATGGCAGTAATATGTTTTTTTTTCAAATTAACATTTTGACTTTTCAAAACTTAACAGATGTTGAACGTGATAGAAAATTTGAGTCAAAATTTATATGTTTTGCAGCATTATTATGATACTTTGTGACTATAATTAATAGGTATATGGTTCAGAGTTTTTGTTCGTTTGCAGTTAATTGACTACAATAATATAACGCGACGTCTAATATTATGAATTTGTATTTGTATTAAGCGGGATGTAAATAATCAAATATAACAAATAAGCCGTCATATCGCTAACCACAGAGTTGCTGTGAAAGAGGTAATACTAATAGCAAAGCATTACTAAAGTTAATTTACGTCGGGTTTTCACTATAGCCGGCTTTTTATTGTGAAGGTTAAGGTTTCTAGTTGGAGACAGTGATGTAATGCACGTGTGATTTACATAGGATAAAGTGAAGCGGTATTCCATAGCAGTGAAAGGAAACTATTTTTTTCATAGAATAAAAAATATAAATTTAGAATGGTGAACAGATTCACTCTATTTTTAAATTATATTCATTGGATTCCGGATATTTCCTATACTCATATACCTAATTTACTCATCAGGTATTTATTCATCATATATTATGCTCTTAATTTTGAATTTTAATAATTGGAAATTCTTTATAATAATTGTACATAAACATATAATCTATATAATAGGTATATAAAACAGGCTCCGTTTTCTTTCAATAGAAACATGACTCTACTGAAATCAAGACTAAAATGAATGTTTTTTAAAACAAAAGATGTTGTCATGTACAGTGGCCGCCTCCCAAAAGTGCACGATTTTCCGTTGCCACAGTAATTTTTCTCATTTTTCGTTAATGTAAATCGGGTTTTGTTCTAAAATTGTTCAGTGACGTACAATAAGAAAATTGATAATTTGTTTATTGGTCAAAAGTTTGGTAAATAGAAATATCGCAAAAAATTAATATTTTATAGCAGAACCGTTAGCTGCTAAGACAGTTTTCAATCGCCTCGTCATCGACATAATTAATTACCTCATATCGTAACTATCCACAAGTTCTTCCCAAGCATCTTCAACTACTTCCCAAAGCTGATTAGCGTTTTGAGGTCTGATCCGTTGTTTACAAATATGTTTAGTTACGTAACCCCAAACGTTTTCGATAGGATTCAAGTCTGGACTTTTGCGGGCCAAGGTTAAAGATTAATATTATTATTAATATTATCCCCAACCACAGTGCCCTGGCCAGTGGCCACAGCCCACAGAAGCAGAGCCGATTGTGCACATTATTCTCCACATGATATATTTCTCAGTCGAGAATACCAGCGTTTTATGCTATTTACATTATTTCCCTATTACCATTTAAACACGAATATGTCATATTTATTGCTAATTAAATTATGGGCGTTATCAGATGCAGTGATAACGCCCATAATTCCAGAGGTTCTCTTTTTATATCAGTAGCTTGGAACTTTAGAACCGTTTCAGACGAGGATACTGTATCCGAGATACGCGTATCTCGCATACAGCAAATATGTGCACTCAAATGGAGCTGTTCACACGTGGTTCAGCGGCGGAGACAGAATCCGGATTCAAAATTTCTGATTTCTGAATCTCCAGCCGCCGGCGCCGGCGACTGAATGCGTATCTCAGATACAGAATTACGCTGTATGTGCCCGATCAGACACGCATACTTTTTTAAGTAAGTTAGTGGTACATCACAGGCGGGTGGGTGGTGGCAGTCGTAAACAAGAATCGCCATGGAGCGCACAGTTTTCTATGATGAAAAGTTTATCAGCTTAATTGAGGCAAATTCCTGTCTATGGGATACCTCCCACAAAGATTATTTCTATCGAAATAAAAAACAGCAATGCTGGATATAGATCAGAAAAGAGTTGCGTCAAACTCTTGCTCGTCAAACGATTGAATGGACATTCGGAAATAATTGAAATGATGGGTCTTGCACCCTTTGATGGGTCTTGCACTAGATCTGCATACACTGTAAAAAATGGTTGTGTATCTACATTGATAATAATGTAAATATACATGGCCTAGCCTGAAATTTTCAAAACCAAGATATCCTTAGTTTTTATGTAAATTTACAGACTTCCGTAAAATGACTAGCCTTCTGCAAAATTTCAGTTATGATTAAGTAAGTTCACATTTAGCAGAAGAATTTTGCAAACGCTGATTGCGAATTTACTGTAATCTGATGCAAATGTAAAATTTCATAGTCTTACATATCACATTTTAGCAGAGTAATTTTACAAACGCTGATTGTGAATTTACTGTAATTCGATGCAAATATGTATAGTTCCTCAAAAAGTCTTACATATTACATTTTAGCAGAGGGATTTTACAAACGCTGATTACGAATTTACTGTATTCCAGCGCAAAGACGTAAAATTTAATAAAAGATTTTACATATTACATTTAACAGAGAAATTTTACAAACTCTGATTGTGAATTATTGGCTGCAATACAAGCAAATATGTATTATTCCATAAAAAGTAGAGGAATTTTACACGGTTACTTTTCCGTTCTAAAACGGAGAAGTAACGCTCCCGCGCCGGTTTTTATCCCTTATTATAATAATTTCTGTTTCCGTCCTAAACCGGGAAAGTAACTTTGCCGTTCTGGTTTTGTATCTATCTGTGTTATAAAAAATCCCTAATTCATAATAATATTGATTGCTACCCCTTGTACAAATACTGATATTGAATGTAAATTCACATAATCAAAAATATAGATAAGATACAAATCACGTATGTGAAAATGGTATTTTACCTAAATGATCTGTAAAATTACATCCCCAAGATGTGAATTAAAATTTGTGATGCGTAAATTTGCATAATCAAATGTAGATTTATTCCCAGTACACATGCTGATATTCAATATAAATTCACATAATAGAAACGATAATACAAAAAGAAAGTATATGAATATATAATGTGAGATTGGTATTTTACCTGAATAATCTGCAACATTACATCAACAATATATAAATTAACATCTGTGATATGAAAATTTACATAAGTGAAATGTATATTTCAGTACTATTCTCCATTGTACAAATACTGATATTGAATGTAAATTCACATACTATAAACGATAATACACAAAGCACGTATTTGAAAATACAATGTGAGATTAGTATTTTACATAAATACTCCGTAACATTACATCAACAATATATAAATTAACATTTGTGATATGTAAATTTACATACGTAAAATGTAGATTTTCGTAAACAATATGTATTATTTTCGACAAGAAATGTAATAATACATGCTTTTGGTAACCATACATTGGTATGTAATTTTACACTGAAAATCATGGGTTCCGAAGTTCCCAATGATTTTCTGTGTAATTTTACACAAGTGTTTTTTGCAGTGTATAGTAAGTGAAAGCTCCTTTGGCTTCTCTGCTTCATAACAAATTTTCAGAAAATGTTGCCGAAAGGCATTTTCCATCAGAAATATGCCGGGTCCTTTTAGATCATTTTGGATACCTGTATATCATTCTGAAATCAATAAACTGTCAATATCTCGATGACGCAATGGTAATATTTTCGCAATTAAGTTAAATTAAAATAAATATTCAAGATGGCGAATCTTAAATGGAGGACATTTTGCCATAAATGGTTCTATTCGGCATAAAATCGGTGTCTCAGGAATTTTGGGGTCGCTGCTCGCCAATTTTGTAGCAAAATAAGTATTCGAGATGACGACTCCAATATGGCGTACATTTTTTCATATATTTTTTCCATCAAAATAAATATTCAAGATGTCGACTTCAACTTTCGAATTTTTCCGGTTATAGTCCGATGCAACTCAAAATATATGTCTCGGGGTTTTTTGGGATAAATCACATTTTTTTATCAGGACAAATAATCAAGATAGCAGCTCCCAGATTACTGATAAATTTTGGAGCTTTAAAGTTTGATTCGACTCAAAATCTGTATCTCGAAGTTTAAGTGGTAGCAGATTACGAATTTTTTACAAAATAAATATTCGTTTTCGCAAGCCTTCTTCTAATTTTGATAAATTTTATTCCTAAATATCCGTATGTTTCATCATTTGCTGTATAACCGGAAAAGGCATGGCTTATTTTCAGGGATGGGATATATATATATATATATATATATATATATATATATATATATATATATATATATATATATATATATATATATATATATATATATATATATATATATATATATTTTGTGAAAAGTAATCTTGGGTTTGTAGCATTTCATTACATAGAAATAAGCAACTAGACGAATAAGAAAGAAAACACACTTACCAGTACTATATCTGGACACACATACGGAAATGAATCACTATGCATATGAAAACGAACTACTTAGAAGTTGTACAAGTTCTTTCACCTTTCTTGAGGATCTTCAGAGCAGTATACGATTTATTTCATTGATCATTCATACTTGAATTTAAATTACCAATACACCAACACTTGCAGTGACGTTTTATGACATTAGTTTTTGACGGAACTCATTCTTAGATTACACAAACCTAGTCTACTATTTATATTTGTTCTATTTGAACATATTATATATAAAAGCATTAGGCATACAGTTATCCAGAAGATGTTAAACTTTAAAATGCATAAAATCTTGTTGAACCTATTGAAAAACAACTACTTTTTCCAACTATATGCGGGAAAATATTGAATTATATATACAATAGAGTTCTGAAGCATTCAAAGAGGGAGTGATACAGAAATTGCTTGCTTAGTCAAAACTAAAATCATTTGTTGGTTGTATGTATTAATTGTTTCTTCGAAAATTCTCGAAAAAAATCCAATTTTCACCCTGGATATATTTATTAGCTTTGAAATTCTTTGCTATTCATATTTATTTTGTGAAAAGTAATCTTGGGTTTGTAGCATTTCATTACATAGAAATAAGCAACTAGACGAATAAGAAAGAAAACACACTTACCAGTACTATATCTGGACACACATACGGAAATGAATCACTATGCATATGAAAACGAACTACTTAGAAGTTGTACAAGTTCTTTCACCTTTCTTGAGGATCTTCAGAGCAGTATACGATTTATTTCATTGATCATTCATACTTGAATTTAAATTACCAATACACCAACACTTGCAGTGACGTTTTATGACATTAGTTTTTGACGGAACTCATTCTTAGATTACACAAACCTAGTCTACTATTTATATTTGTTCTATTTGAACATATTATATATAAAAGCATTAGGCATACAGTTATCCAGAAGATGTTAAACTTTAAAATGCATAAAATCTTGTTGAACCTATTGAAAAACAACTACTTTTTCCAACTATATGCGGGAAAATATTGAATTATATATACAATAGAGTTCTGAAGCATTCAAAGAGGGAGTGATACAGAAATTGCTTGCTTAGTCAAAACTAAAATCATTTGTTGGTTGTATGTATTAATTGTTTCTTCGAAAATTCTCGAAAAAAATCCAATTTTCACCCTGGATATATTTATTAGCTTTGAAATTCTTTGCTATTCATATTTATTTTGTGAAAAGTAATCTTGGGTTTGTAGCATTTCATTACATAGAAATTCATTTTCATATGCATAGTGATTCATTTCCGTATGTGTGTCCAGATATAGTACTGGTAAGTGTGTTTTCTTTCTTATTCGTCTAGTTGCTTATTTCTATGTAATGAAATGCTACAAACCCAAGATTACTTTTCACAAAATAAATATGAATAGCAAAGAATTTCAAAGCTAATATATATATATATATATATATATATATATATATATATATATATATATATATATATATATATATATATATATATATATATATATATATATATATATATATATATATATATATTATATATAGGAAAAGTCCATTGTTTCCCTTTTCCGAAAATTTTATTATATGTCTGATGGAAATTATACAGTGATAGTTTTATAATTTTTTAAAGTGAATACTGCGTTTTATCGAGATCCTAAGGAAAAAAATATATTCATAAAGTAGACTATGGAATTTAATGACTATGGAGCATAATTGAATTTTTTGTAAAGTTCATTTTAAGAATTTCCTGAAAGATATGCTTTGGAAAGATATGCTTTGAATGCTATAAGAAATTCATAGTTTTAATAAAATGGCCTCATCAATTTTTTCTTGAAATAAATCAGTGGCGCGGGTATGGGTGAAAATAAGTTGTAAAACCTAATTTCCACGGCCCTAGAAAAAAAACTTTTATTCTACATGCCAAAATATAGCCCTCTAATGTACGAGTATTATTAAACGAGTAAAATTTAAGATATTTATGATCAATGATTTTCAAAACATGACAATATGAAGAAAATATACAAAAATAAATGTTCTGCCTTCTCGATATAGAAGGTTGAAAATTTTTCAATATATCAGACCAATAATTGATATGATACGTTGAAAAGTTTCCTAACTTCCTTTTAATACGGTTATGAACCACTTAATGAATTGCCAAACAATTGTTATAATAAGTTCTCGGAAAATAATACAAATCTTACAGGTCATATGCCGCAAATGAGAAGCAATGAAATTCAATATCACTTAAAATGAGTAATAGTTAAATGTATGAAAATTATGTTTTGTCGAAAAATAACTACAATCCTAATAACAAACAAATTTATGTAATTGATTTAACACAAATACTACTGTTACTCCCACATAAGTACCTCTGTATATGTACGTACGCAGTAAATGCAATTAGCAACTATGACTGGTGAATCCACTAAGTAGGACATTACTACGGCATACTTCAACAAAATGCAGCTAGCATACATACTAGAGTGTTTTTTTCTCGCACCCATTGGCTAATGTTGCACCCATTGGCATTGGAGCAAAAAATTTTTCTCCTAAAATTTCAGCTTCCTAGATCAAACCTGTGAACGGCGCAAACCGAGTTTGTTTCCCATTTAATTAACCTGGGAAAAACAACGTTTTTACTCAAACATGAATAGCAGGTAGACATTTTTTTTTAATAATTATTTCTGATGGCAGCGTTTTATAGAGAATTAAATTTCCTACAAGAAAGGTCCTTAGTACTAAATCCGTGAATTCATTATTTTCAAAGATATGCTCTTTTAAACATTCTCTTAAAAATCGAATTTCATTCAATTAATAATTTAAGGAAAATTATATCTATTTTAAAACGTACAAGTACACTATAAAATTTTTTTTTTAGTGCTAGAGGACAGGAGGGTATTACAAATCATTGAGACAAGATGAATTTTTTTCATTTTCCCGTAGCTTAGTGGGGTAAAACGGCTCCCAAAAATTTTAAGCCAACATAAACAAATTACAGCATTCTTTAATTTTCATAGGAAAAAATTAAGAAATATATCTTGCATTAAAATAACAATTTTTATGTGAAATAAAATATGTTTTTTTAATAAACTTTTTAAATCTAAGCAAATGTTCCATAATTTTTATAAATATTTTTTTTTATTATAAGTAGGATGTTTTTGGGGATGGTCTTTCACTACTTGTAACAAATATTGAGTTTGTTCTTCATTTTTTGTTAAACAATTATTTAAATCTTTGATTAGCGTTTAATTATTACTAAGTTAATAATAAATAGTTATAATTAAGCAAATTTTTATGTATAATAAATTATTTTTGTTTTTCAACTGTTAAATCTGGTTCAATACAGTTTTTAATCTTTAATTATTTTAATTCTCCGAAATGTTGTCTCCAGTATAAATTCAGAGAATTTCAAGAGAAGCGGATGAACGAACATAGGAGAAACTAGAAAAATCAGAAGAATTTCAAAGCATTACAGAAAATCGATTTTTTTAGGTGAAGTAACTGAAGTATAGAGAATTAAATTTCCTACAAGAAAGGTCCTTAGTACTAAATCCGTGAATTCATTATTTTCAAAGATATGCTCTTTTAAACATTCTCTTAAAAATCGAATTTCATTCAATTAATAATTTAAGGAAAATTATATCTATTTTAAAACGTACAAGTACACTATAAAATTTTTTTTTTAGTGCTAGAGGACAGGAGGGTATTACAAATCATTGAGACAAGATGAATTTTTTTCATTTTCCCGTAGCTTAGTGGGGTAAAACGGCTCCCAAAAATTTTAAGCCAACATAAACAAATTACAGCATTCTTTAATTTTCATAGGAAAAAATTAAGAAATATATCTTGCATTAAAATAACAATTTTTATGTGAAATAAAATATGTTTTTTTAATAAACTTTTTAAATCTAAGCAAATGTTCCATAATTTTTATAAATATTTTTTTTTATTATAAGTAGGATGTTTTTGGGGATGGTCTTTCACTACTTGTAACAAATATTGAGTTTGTTCTTCATTTTTTGTTAAACAATTATTTAAATCTTTGATTAGCGTTTAATTATTACTAAGTTAATAATAAATAGTTATAATTAAGCAAATTTTTATGTATAATAAATTATTTTTGTTTTTCAACTGTTAAATCTGGTTCAATACAGTTTTTAATCTTTAATTATTTTACTTCTCCGAAATGTTGTCTCCAGTATAAATTCAGAGAATTTCAAGAGAAGCGGATGAACGAACATAGGAGAAACTAGAAAAATCAGAAGAGTTTCAAAGCATTATAGAAAATCGATTTTTTTAGGTGAAGTAACTAAATATAACAATTAAATAAGGTTTTTGTCTCCTACTCTCCCTTTTTTTTCATCAGTCACCATCTACTTTATACTTTATGAAAGCACAAAACTGTTACATGAAAAGCATGCTTTAAACTTATGAGCTTTCAGCAACATTTAGTTTCTGGAATATAATGTCTTTTATTTTCTGTATTTGTTTCAAAACGAAAAAATGTAGTGATGATGGATGAATGCTTAAAAGTTTAAGATCTCTCATTTTATAAACATAGGCCACAGTGTTATGGGAGTCCGCCATAATGGATTTAGAGTCACATCATTTTATTTTCGTGTTCTTCTCAGCAAACCCATTCATATGATACCCATATTATGGAAGTGCATTAATAATACCTAGTCCGCCATCTTGGGCGGACCGCCCTATTGGATTTAGAATGACGCCACTCAGCTAAGCATACATTGTCATCCACACTAAACGTGTATGCAAAATTTCAGCTCAATAAGTTGAAAATAACTGCTTGAAAATTCAATTGCAAGATTTGACCCTAACAAATATAGGTATATAAAAACATTGCAAGTAAAATAAAAGTTTGTAAAAAATAGTAGTAGTTCTTAGTTCTTCACATCTCTTCTTACTATCACTGACTGAAGAGATATCGTAATCACATCTATAATACATCTTCATGTAATAATACATCTTCAATATTTACATATTATCTATTTCTTTTATATTTTATAGGTATACCATATTTTTACACATCTACAGGGTTTATTTTAAAAAAGAAAAAGGCAAGAAAAAGTTTTAGGATTTCTAGTCAACCGTCAAAATTACTTATCAGAAAAAAGATCGGAACCGTCAAGACATTAAGCAATTTATTTTTTTTTAAATGGAAGGACCTGTATATTTTTAATTTTTGTAAGGAATTCCTTTTACTGACCTTAGAAATGTATAATTTAGGTATATTATTTTGTATTACTATGACGTACCTACCATTTTGTAAAACTATTTTTAAATTAATTATCGTTAACAATGCTTTTGTTCCGCGACCATCTCCAATTTATCCATCCAAGATGAACATGATGTCACGTCTCGGAATTACTCACACTAAAAAACCAACAGGATAGGACCAGATTGAATGATCTATATAATCCACCTGTAGTACTGGAAACTGCTAACTAGATCTTCATGGTCAGAGGTGAGTGAACGAGAAATGAACCTCAAGTTACTCATACTGTAGTTATACAAGTCATTTCATTGAATGAGATAATGTAAATAATCGAAATGCAACATTGTCGAGGAACAATTTCTTGGAATAAAATCGGCCTGTTTCTTGTACAAAAAAGAACTGCTTGGATTGTGCAGACGTTATTTATTACCTACGAGGGATGGGCCTATTGTTCTATAAATGGGGATTATCCAATTGCGCTGGAAGATGATGTGTCAGAAATACTTTGCAGTTCTATACCCTGACAAAATCGTTAGGTATACCTAACGACCCAATATTAAAAAAAATACGAGTTACTCAATACACAATAAATAATTAAAAATTCTAAGGAAAAAATATTTCAAAAGAAAAGGGAAAGGAATGCATATCACTGTGTTCGTTAAAGCTGTAAGTTCAACATTTGTGAGATTGTAGTTGTAAGAACAATAGTTTAGTTTACCTACTTGTGTAAAATATATATAATGATGATCGAGAAATTACATATTACATAGGAAAAGCAAGATGAGGTATCTATATATTATAGATTTAAGAAATATATTGATCAGTAAAAACAAGGTTGTCAACGATTTTAATCTTTCGAATTAAATCAGAATTTATATCACGATTTAAGTTGTATGATTTTTTTATTTTAATCACTGGTGGAAATTGCAAAAGTTTATTTTGTGGCAAATAAGTACCTACCTAATATAAAAAAAATAAAACAACACATTTTATTTGAAAAGAAAAATAATAAACAACACATTTTACTTGAAAAACAATAAAACCAAAAAATAAGTACTGAGGTAGTGTCACCAGTACCTGACATGTTAATAAAATATATGTGTTTTATATTGAATTATGCACTTATTTGGATACTTGCTGGCGGAAGATTAATTGCAAATTATGAAATAGTGTAATGTTGTTACTGAATAGATGTTCACTCCGATTATACGTAAAAAAAGTTTTTTGTAATTTTGTTCATTATTTTTAAAAAGTCTACATTTGCACCTAAGGCTCACAGGTATCTTCGGAAAATGAACCAATTCTTGACTTGGGGTGCACCTGAACCTGACAGTTCAGAATAGAGTAATTTTTAATTCTGCCAAAATATTCACACACTTAAAAAACGATTCTGGGTTTTGGTATAGATTTTTATTTTGTCAATAATAATAATAAGAAAAACAGAACATTACTTTTCATTAATACCATCGACTGGATTGTTAACATATCTAACTCTTTCCCCTTGAGATATTATTTTGGGAGGATTGAGTAAGCCAATGATTTGTTAAAATTTTACATAAGTATATCATTTTCATTAGGTATGAATATCTTTTTTGCTGTGTCTATATATTTCACTTAGTTCACATATATCACATTCAGCAGGATATCAAATTCGATGTAATATCCTGCGCAATACAGACATATACAAATTTTTGGGTTAGTCTTTTTCCACCCATAAATGCCACAATATCACTAAAACAAATGAACCTTGACGTAACTGTTTTTTGTTTGTAATACTTGTTATATCTTCACATTCCACTTCCTCTTGTTCGTCTCATGGAGAATCGTCACACTCCATAAAATTGATTTCCTCGTCAAGTGTGTCTTCTGAATATGGAGTTGTCTTCTGGAGTTTTCGTGACGTCGTTTTTTGTTCTGGGCTGCTTTTTCTTAATTTTTTTGGCCATTTCTCTTTTTAATTTACGTTCCTGCTTTTCCTTTTCATTTTCTCCTTGCCTTGTTTTTTCTTTATTTGAACTCCAAATTTCGGAAGTGATTACTGTCGAAACTTTTTGTTTTTTTTTTGTTTGGGGCTAAAGATTTGTATTCCTTTCCCTCAGGCCAAAAAAGGGCCCTTTTAAATGGGGTTGGTACCAGCACCATAGCAGAGTTTTCAGGTTGTAATGCTGTTTCAGTTTGCAAGGGAGTTGAGTGACCTAATAATATTATTTCTATATTCGCTGTCATCAAAATCCTGCAAAGGGGTATCTACTGAAAGAATTAAACTATTTTCTTTTGTGAGGGTTCTGTTATTTTCTGTTTCCTTTTCATCGACAGTACTGATATGTTATTTTTTGCTGCATTTCCTTCTACACGTTCCTAAGGTAAACTTACGTTTATTGAGCTATCCTCTAATGAATTTAACGTTACTGATTTATAACTGATTGTTTTTCAATATTCAAATAAGGAAGTCTTCTTCTTCCTTCTTCTTTCCAAATACCTGGACATTGTTCAAAATTGTTTAGTTTTTCTTCTTCGATAAACTGGTACTGATGCTTTCCAAACCAAGGTTTGTAAAGCACCTGTGTTAGATAGAATATTCTGAGTTATGGTATGGTGGGCGTTCACAAAATTCCTAGTTTTTTCGAAAGTTACAGCGTTTACATTACACGGTAGTAATCCGCACTTCCTGAAACCATTACCCAATACTTCTACCACTACCTGAGTAATGCGATCTTCCAGTCCTTCATTCAGAATAGGTGCATAGTTGTGTAGCTTCATCTCAGTAGTTCTATTTTCTAATTTCCAAGTATAAACTTTTCTCTCCAACAGGCTTTAAGAGTGTTTAATACTGCCACATCTAATGGTTGGAGCAGGTGGGTCGCATTTGGAAAGAGAGCAATAAGAACGATACCATTTTGAGAGCAAAAGGTACTCAGATGGATAGACATATGGGAAGAGTGTCTACAAATAATAATAATACGGGAGGGCGATATTAGTTCTAATCAACCATGGATCAAATACATTTGTGATATACTCGTAAAACCCTTCAGCTGTCATTCAACCGGGATCGGGATCATTCAACCGGGATCCCTAATATTTTGGTACATTTTCTGCCAAAATTGCTGGAATTCTAGTACATCTGAAAATTTGATCAATTTATTGGTGCTTGTTGAATGAACGCTACTTCCAAAACTGGAAAATTGGAGAACAGAAATGTACGCAAGTCATGACAACTTTTTGTAATAGAAATTAATATTACCGCCCTTAAAAACCGATATAAGTAAATAATCTATAGTCGATCATTTCCAATCAAGTTTAAATGTTGCCTCAACTAGCACTAAGCTAGTTGACATTCCAACTGATAAAATAGAACAGGATCACAAATTCCAATAAGATTACGTAAATCATAAGCGAATTGTTTACTGGGTTATTCACATATAGGTGCACATAGATCAAAATCTTGACTTACCGGTTGGCCATAATCTGCAGGAATCCTTCATATGCGCCGCACCTCTGCTAAAATATATTCACTTGTAATCTCCCCAGTACTTGGATTATCACCAGATTTTTTTTCAAAGCATTGGTTAACAAGAAAGAATTTCCGGTTATTAACTCAAGCACGTGAGTAGTAAGAAAATTTCACACCTAAAAATTTTTAAAAGTAAAGTATTATGTGACAATCAGATTATTTAGAGACATGAAAAGGGAAAGGTTATGTGGCCATGAACTTTTATTGGTATGTCAAAAATTATATCACATTAAATTTTCTCATTCTGTAAGGTCGAGTGAAGTGTTGA
The DNA here is from genome assembly GCA_964058915.1 of Tetropium fuscum. Taxonomy (NCBI): domain Eukaryota; kingdom Metazoa; phylum Arthropoda; class Insecta; order Coleoptera; family Cerambycidae; genus Tetropium; species Tetropium fuscum. Next base: position 47,153 of record CAXKVY010002610.1, read on the forward strand.
CGTAAAAATGTTGCGTTTTGGAAAGAAAACCAAGAGAATATTAGAAAAGAATTTGAAAATTTAATACCACAAATACAAAGAGGTGGCAAAAATACAGAGAGAGAGAGAGAGAGACTATGTGGAGCCAATATTTGAAGTTTTACTATGAAAAAACTTCTCTATCAACTCTCTATTTCGATTGAAGCACTGAGTCAAATTTTAAGAAACAGACCTTAGATTATAAGGAGGGTTTGGTGAAAGTTATGTGGAATAGCATAGCAACAGTTAAGATATGTTTTTCAAAAAATATAATATTAAATTTTATCCATTTTCCGATCCCGAATTTTCACCTGCCAGAGCAGCATCTTTTAAAAAGAAAATCAACTTCGCTGGCATTATCCAACGAAGAATTTAGTAGAATTATAGAAAATTGCGATGAAGACTTTCCTGCTGGTCTTCAACGAATTTTTTATGTCGCATCCCTTGATGAAGGCTGGAGGGGAAGACAAGGGTCATCAGCTTGTATCCAGTATTTTATAGACGAAAATAATAATGAAAGTAATTTAAGTGAAAGGATACATTTTTTTCCAAAGCAACTCAAGGCGTTTCAAAATAATTAACTTATAGTAAGTGACCAGTCTAAAGGGGGATTATTCCATCCCTTTCCAGATTGTTCTCAATTATTGTATATTGAATACAAGGCTTATCGAAGAGTTCTACAGGGGTACTCCACATGTTCTTATGTTCTTATACCGCAGCTATTCCTAATGGGTCCAGGGGCGTATCTCAGTTATTTGAAGCCCTAGAGGGTTGAGACGTCGCCCTTGCGGGGTTGTATCTGGCACCCCCACATGTGATGTTGCTACTTCGTCGGGTGCGGTGTTGTCAGATTGTGCAAATTTCCCCTAGATCTACGGAATTTTCAATATATCGTGCACAATCGCTTCGGACAATTCCATAAAATTATGTTCAATAAAACAGGTGGAACATTTTTTTTAGTTTGTATTTACTAGTTCTAAATACATAAAACAAAATCATAGCTATAGGCAAAGCCATCTAGGCTTTGGAAAAATTGTAATAACAATTATTGCATTTTTCTAACAGTTTATTATAGTCTGACAATTATATTATACACTCACCGGTAATGCAGTCATAACCTCTAAATGTAATTTGTGGCAGAGTTTTTGTGTCGATATGAGTTAATTTCAAAAAATCTTGTTAAATCGAAATAATATGAAAAACATTGATGCAGTTCAATGCAGTTTGGAGTGCAGTTTGCAAAATCCAGAGGGAAATCTGTTTAGTACAATACAGAAGAATTTACTCGATGTGTCAACCATGTTTTCTCGGATTTGCAGTTAAGTTTAACAGAATTGTTTCTAAATATTATATTTATTTACTTAATCATAGGCAATCTGTTAATAAGAAGATTTTTAAATATATTTTCAAAAACAGATTAACATATATTTTACTTGTTTAATTATGATTTTCACAGAAAGTAAACAAAAAATCCTATTTTCATTTTAGCCAACGCTGGCCACCAACGACCAAGTTAGGCCAAGTTACCCCAAGTCTAGTGGTCTTGTACACGTTGGCCCAACTCATTGGCCCAACTAGTTGGCCAAACGTGTACTAGAGCCTTAAGATTAGTTTTTGAAATGTTAAAGATAAAATGTGATTATTTTTATAAAAAATATTTAACTAACATTCTAACATTCATGCAAACTTGAATCTTTGCGGTGTTTAATACAATTTTTGACTTACATTTAAAAAATCAAAATGGCGGATCCAAAATGGCGGACTATCCTATTTATGAACCGATTTGTCTCAAACCTTAAACTTTGCGGTGATTAAGGTCACTCGCTGCAATTTTTGCATGAAACTGAATAAAATCAAAATGGCGAATCCAAAATAGCGGACTCTCCTATTTATGAACCGATTCGTCTCAAACTTGACACTTCGCGGTGTTTAAGGTCCCTCAATTAAATTTTTTTTTAAACTTAAAAAAATGTAAATGGCGAATCCAAAATGGCGGACTATCGAATTTATGAACCGATTTATCTCAAACACCGTACTTGAAGTTGTTTAAGATTACTGGGCTCATTTGTTTGCTTTTCACGAGCCCCATACATTATACTTTGTGACGAGGGTTTGATGATAGCGGCACGAGGTGAAGAGGGGAACTTAAAAATCTAAAAACTACAAAATAAAATTAGGTTAGAAACTTTTAACTTAAACGGATTTTTTTTAATCGGCAGTTGTACTAAAAACTACAAAATATCTGGACCTTCCTGATATTCTGACGTTTGGTAAGAAATAAAAACGTGGGGCGCATAAAACCATATTTCAAATGGGCCCCACATTT
>CAXKVY010002611.1:0-22175 GCA_964058915.1 Tetropium fuscum
CAGAACCGCCGCTGCTGATTGAAGTTACTGCGCATGAGCGGTTAAATCGTACAATTCATATATTTAGTTCATCACACGTTTGTGCGTGTGCGGTGATAGCCTAGCGGTATAACGTATGGCTTGACGTACTATACGTTTCGTGTTCGATTCCCACAGCTTCTGCTATTTTTCTATTATTTTTACTTAATGCTTTCAAATAGGCACAATTATATTTCTTTTGCCCTAAAACACAACTACTTTGTCACATGGTCGACGACTGACTAGATAATAAAGATACGTGTACATGGCATAAGGGGCCCCAAGGAGGGCTATATCGTTTAATAAGAATATTTTTAGAATCTTTAGGTCGCGGCGGTTACATAGACAACCCCTTTAAAAAATCACTAGCTTATTCGGATTCACAAGACAAGCGATATGACCTCTGGCGGCCGAATGCGGAACTAATCTTTAGTACATTACACAATGACTGATTGTCATTATTTTTTGAGAATTTCAAAACTACCTACGAAAAAGTAACCACAATAGACAATATAATGCTGATATATTTTCTATTGAAACTATGTACCAAAGATTAGCTTGCGGATCTGTCATGGCGCTGAGATCTTAATTTGAATTTCTAATAACAAATGCAAATTGTCTGACTTTTTATAAATGTCAAATATAAATATTTTATTCAACGGGCTGTAATGGTTATTTCTCTACCGAGGTTATTAAGTGGATATTTACGCCCTGAGGCGATGATCTTGTTAAGTCGCCCGAGGGCATACACATCTTAATATCCGCGGTGCATATAAAAAATTATGTCACACTAGTTCGTTATTGTACCCACAATATGAATAGTCAGAATAAATCATAAATTTCGATTTGATGTGCTAGGAAAACGTTGTTTTTGTTAAAATATACAAATTTAAATCACACTGTTTTTGTGTTTTTAAGACTGATTATTGTGCTCGCGCGAGCATAACGTGCACTATTATGTGGTTGGTAACTAAGTAATAAAAACACAATAATGAACATGAACATACAATACTTAGTATCGACGTATCGACGAAAGATTGTTGCTATTAACAACCATCTGCAATCTACCAAATACCCAACACCTTCCTTTCTGGCTTTAAAATGAGTTATGAAAACACTACAAATAAACCGATTGTAGAAAAAGTAATTTTGTAGTGACATAGAAACTGCATTATTCCCTTAAATTGTGAATCATCACGAACAGCGCATCCTCGATACCATTCAGAACAGAAGAGGGCCTACGTTAGAGACCTGAGGCATCCCAGATGTAGCTGTGTATAGATCAGGTGTGTAATTGATATGAATGACATATTTTTGTCTATTCAACAGATGAGTTAACGAGCACTGAGCAAAATAAATACATAAGTGCAACTGTTTTATGCACGGTTTCAACAAAATAGTTGACTGGTTTTGCTCATGAGACAAATAATTGAATATATTACCGATTCCAATATCCCACTAACATTTGGTAGGATATATTATAATATTATATTGATCTATATATAGATCAATGTTTTATTCATTCCGATATTGACGATTATCGCTAGTCATATTCGTCAGAGAACAATCTGAGAACTCTAATCGGGTCTATTCTAGTTTTATTCCGAAGGTGAGGATAATCCAAAGCTAGTTAGCTTTGAGGATATTAGTCTGGTAGCTTGTGTATCCGCGTGGCCATTTTAGTGAAGGAAGCGTGTTATGCAATAAAGATCCTCTTTGAAAAGTACCTGTTGAGTCAGAACCCGATATTGCATGTATTCCAAGTAGTGCACTTACTCTACTTGGTCCAAGTGCATGGGATAATGGATTTAACGAGATTACTCTTATTTGCTTATCTCCAACTCCAGTATGACAGAAACTTATATTGGGGAGTTTCCTACATTCACTAATTGCCCAAATTAAAATATCTGTGTCTAGAAAGAATATATAAATGTGTTTAATTCGTTTAGCCAAGAAAATAGAGTGAAGCAGTATTTTTGTATCGGCATCCTCATGATCGCAAACAAAATCAGAATAATCTGAGCAAAAGACAATAGAATTTCTTCTTTTAGTGAAACAACCACTCTAAGTTCTTTATCTTTGGCAAAACAAATCATCTGTTCAGAAAAATCGTTTACAAGTTCCGTTTTTGTGTCACTGCGAGACAAAAACTTTTTCCTTAGGTGCATTTCTCTTATCTCTGATCAGGTGTGTTAAGAGACTCTTTACTGTATGTATCAAATACAATATGTAGCTCTGTATAGTCCCTATATTTCCCAAGTACTTTATTATAGAACTGTATAGCTAAGTCACCACAAGTTGTTAAATTTTCCATAATCAAGCCGTGGAGATCAGCCATAGCATCAACAACTGCTACGTGTACGCCTTCTGAAAAATTATTCGGAGAGTTGCTAACTTAATAATTTTCAGACGAATACCTCTCTTTTTTGGAACATATATACAATTAACCATGCGAGATATACATGAAACGGGACACTGAAGCTAGTTCATAGTTACAAATATTTTTTTAAACCAATTTCAGGTCGCATTTCTGTAGCAATCAGAATTCGTGGGAATAGATATCGGTTACCTTTTATTTCAAGAGTGGTTGGTTGCTTTACCACCTATTTTTATTATTCTTAAATTTTGTTTTGCTTAACTCTTAATATATATAGCTATATGTATATATGAAATATATATTTTTGGGATAAAACATAATAATACCTATTTAAAAAATCTTATAATTTTTAAAATTAATTTGAAACATAATTTTTATTTTTATGTAATTTTGACCTAGTAAAAATATATTATAAATAATTTAAGATACAATATACACTTCCTTCGCCAAAATGGCCATGGAACGGATTTTTCTAACACCAGACTAATAGTCCCTTCTATATTGTCGAATATTGTACGCCTTCAATAATCTTTTGTTACGCTCTTTTGACTAATTATTTCAGACCTTTACATCTGGAATTATTTCACCAGTGAACCGTGGTGGGGTTATTAGACTTTTTTATAACTTCTTGTAACGACTTCAGTGATACTAATATCACTATATTTTTGTTTTACGAAAATTAAGTGCACTGATCCTTATATAAATATTAGGTATTTATTTGAAAAATAACTGTCCCTCTAGATGCATGGTGTATCAACAGGCCAGCAGCTATGACGAGATGGGTTATTTATATTTACATGATACACCTATTAGAAATATTGTGTTTTCTGGGGCACCCTCATATCATCAATCAATTAAAATTAATCCTCAATTAAATTAAAAACGGATTATTCAAATATAAGTTTTCGAATTTAAAATAAATAGGTAAAGCAGAAAACAATCCACTTAAATTACTGTTATGGTACAAGAGAAATAAAATTATGAGTCTTACAAACGCTAATGGATCAGCTTTTTAATTAAATTTAGTCCTTGAGAACAATCGATGATAATTTTTCATTGAATAAACACGGAGCATGTAACAGAATGTTTGTTTTTCATTACAGAATGCTCTTGTGTTTCAGCTTCGGCGTTATTAAAAAATCAATACATCAAATTTTCAGAGAGCCAGTCTAGCTTAGGGGGAACGTTTTCAGCCTTGGCGGCAGGTCATTGACACTCAGTTGTATAGAGAAAAAAAAATGATTTATTATAACTAATTTAAAACAGGAAAACGGACAGTGTAATTATATTAAACTGATATGAAGATTAATGTGTATCAGATATTTTTACACTACATTAATTCATATCAAATCTGATTTGTATCGAACTGTTTTTTTCGGATGTAAAAATGTTGTTGTGTTACAATTGAATTGGTAATGTTAGAATACAATAGGGCCATTATAGCGTAGTCGAGGAATAATCGCAATGCGATATCTTCGTAAATAAATTATCTACACACTACACAACAAAAACAAATATTGAGCTACAATATCGTGCTTATACAATCACTAAAATACCTATATACTGATATTAATGTATATTAATATTTAACATATAGTATCCGCCAGAAATAATTCATATCGTATAAAAACTTAGGTGCTTATCCAATCGTATAAATTCATATAAAACCTTATTTACTCCAAATAGCAGCCAGGGTCGGATTCCCTTAGTTTTCGCATTTCCATAATTTAACATAATTAATTTTTTTGATTGACGCTGACTGTGAATTTGCTGCAATAAAAGCAAATATGTATAATTCCATAAAAAGTAGAGGAATTTTACTAGTTTTATTCCATATTATAATTTTTTTCCGTCCGAAACCGGGAAAGTAACTTTGCCGTTCCGGTTTTGTATCTGTCTTATAAATAATCCTTAATTCATAATAATATTGCTACCCCTTGTACAAATACTGATATGGAATGTAAATTCACATAATGGAAAATATAGATAACATATAAATCACGTATGTGAAAATATGTTGTGAAATTGGTATTTTACCTAACTGATCTGTAAATTTACATCCACAATATATAAATTAAAATTTCTGATACATAATTTGGGATACACAAAGCACGTGTATGAAAATACAAAGTGATATTAGTATTTTACATAAATAATCTGTAAAATTACATTCACAATATATGAATTAACATTTGTGATATGTAAATTTACGAAAGTAAAATATAGATTTTCATAAATACTATGTATTATTTTCGACAGGAAATGTAATAATATATACTTCTGGTAACCATACATTGGTATATAATTTTACACTGAAAATTATGGCCAATGATTTTCTGTGTAATTTTACACAAGTGTAATTTTACACTTGTTCCCAGAAAAACCAAGCCCGACCCTGGCTCGGTTTGTTAACTCAGGACGAGGCAATAATCCAATGCAAAAACGACATCTTGAACAGTCGGCGGATCCAAACAAAGAGAAGTAACTTTTTTACGAATATGAATTATTTCTGACGGATACTATACTTAAACGCTCTATTCGCACTATACGGTTTTGATCGTACGGCTTTTTGCCATAACATGGTTAATGCACGTTATTTTACGGCTTAAGCTCAATATTTTCATTTCATTTGTGAATGACATACAAGTTACAATGAATCGTGAACACGTTATTGCTTTGTGGTTGTTTTATCGTCGCCGAAAGAGAGTAAAACGAAATCCTCTGTGACTCGTGTCCTCTGGGTGCATCCTATCAATCAGAGAAGTAGGATTGTTTTACACACTTGTAGAAGATCCGAAGAACGACGAAAACAAATTTTTCAACAATTACCTGATGCCTGTTACCTCCTTTGACAAATTACATGGTAAACTTTCATCAAAAATTTGGCACCAGCACTTCAATCATCAAAATGTTTGTCATCGATTGAATCAAGTGAAGACAAGTACAGCATCAAAGTTCAGCCTACACTGCCTACAGCATTAAATAGAAGGAAAATCGGTAAAACAAGGGGGAGCAAAAAAAAGGCCATTGGGCGGTCCAACAAGTGGAGAACCTGTCAAGAAAAGACCTAAGAGAAACATAATCTATGACAAAATGTAAAAAGTACCTTTTCAATGTATAAAGTATTCAATCAAATACAATTAAACATGAGTCTATGTCACTCGTATATTATCTGTTTACTTTTGCTTTTATTTTGTGCAATATAAATATTTGCACTCGATATTTAGTATTGGAAATACTACTAGGCGCGTATATAGGAACCCACCTCACGAAAAAGGGATGTGATCTCGACAGATTTGTTATAGAGGTCACGGAGTATAATATATACCTACGTTTAGTCGGAGGACGAGCAATGTCAAAGATACCTAAAAAAATTATTCAAAAATTATTCAAAATCAACCTGGCAGATCCGATTTTGGAGTTCGCCAGGTAATTCGGAATTGCAAAACTGGTCAAAATGGCCATTTTCTGAAAAATCTCAAATTTAATGGAATTTTTTAAATTTTTACTTATCACCCTTAGTTTAAATCCGATTAAATTGAAATCATTAGAAGAGCCAATTTAGTCCTTTGTTATCATGACTGATATGACAGAAATGTACGTGTCACCAGTTGTTTTATAAAGATAAAAGAGAAACTTATTTATTTCCGTGATTTTTTTGATAACAGGCTTGCTTTTTAACATAACCGTGCCGCAATATAGAAAAAAAAAATATTCCGACCACGGCCGGTAACGTAGTACACAAGTATATGCGTAGCTTGAGAGCGCCATGATGTATTATACTAATCATATCAAATTTAACATTCGTGAGTTATTATCGTACTTTTGAAAAAGGAGAAAAATATAAAAATAAAGCTTTAAATTTTCATGAAGGCAATTTAAACATACTGATTCGATTTCAACATTTAACTTCGACTCTATGATGATACTTCACATTTATTAGGTGGTACTTATCTACTAACTAACCATCGAGCTCCACATTTTCCTTGGAATAAACAACTAATGTTGCAAGGCACATTCGCTTTAAGACATTTACATTTGTACAAGTAAATAACTTGCACTTGCAGTTGGTTGCAATTTCTAAAAAGCCTGGCTTTGCTTCTTTTAGTGTCATCCTTGGTATAAGAACATTGTTTTCGATGTTTTAGCCAAAATCTGTACGTTTTGGAACTTGAGGTTGAATTTTACTAGCGCTTTTCTAGATCGCGCATTGCACTTTTCACATGCAATGATAATGCATCTTCTATTGGAGGCAAATATCTAAAATGTAATACCAACTATTATAGTTAATAAATGCACCTCAATGATCAAGAGGTTTCAAATTTAATATATTTAGGTACTTTTAAAAAATAAAATAAGAAAGACAACCATACAAACTAATGTTACCCATTACTAATGTCAGTTTTACAATTTGGAAATATATGCGTTCGTAATTCGTCCATATTTCCCATAAAATTTGGACCGCCTTACAAATTTAAAAAAAATGCTCAACTTGTCCATAGAGTTTCCGATATTTGGTACCCATTAATACTTAAAGATCCAAAATGTCCGATCTAAACATGCTTCATTAGAAATTGCAATTTTTAGAGCTTTACGGCGCGGCGTCGCCGTTTTGTCGTCACCTGGTCAGGTACTATGTTTTCTTCACTCCGCTAAGAAAGTGCCACAGTACGGTTTCTACCGTACGGCCAAAACCGTAGGTATATGTGAAAAGAGGGCAACTAATGTTAAAATTTATATATAATAATAAAATATTTTAATTATTACTAGGTATATATTGCTTTTTCAAATTTTCTAATTTATATTCAAAATTATTTAAATAGAATTTAAATATAAAAATTGAATTAAAATCCCGATTATGATTCAAAGCAAAGTCGTTCGAAGTGGTATTTTTATTCATAAAAACTTGATTTGCAATCTACATTAATGTATTCTTTCATATGATTTTATAGAAACAGTTTTATATAGACAGTTTATTGACCTTCATTATTCGACACAATTCGGGAAAGCAAATAAAAATATTATAATATGACCTCGGATACAAGAAAAGAAACAGGCAGAACAATATTATTGGTAAAATCACAAATTTGAATTGATTCCTAATAGCTCTTCATTTTCAAGTTCAACAAATATGGAAGAACAAATGCAGATTTATAATTAAAATTAATCTGATGAATCACTACCATTTAAACTACAGTTCTATTAGAGTTTACAGGATCGTTATAAATTTCAAATTATATTTGGTTATTTCCATTGATTGGATGACGTTTCAATCGGCGTTTCTATACGAAAACAATTACGCATATTAAGTGGATAATTAAATAATGTAATAATATTTTGTTATTTCTGATACGTCTTTTGCATTTCTGACAGTTAAAAAATTCCAATTTGTGGGGAGGGAATAATCAATTTTTAATCTATTGAAGAAATTAATATTTATTCCTTTTCCGTCGCTAAGTAAAAAAATTTCGGCGCGATTTCTTGTAGAAAAGGTCAACATTATAATACATGATTATCAATGCTATACAACGAAAAATAACTGTAATGAAATATTCATTCCTGTACCCTGTTGACTGACCTTCTGTCAACGTTTTGGGTTACAGAAATGAAGCGTTTCCTTAGTTAGCCGGTTATTCACTGAAATAATCTGGGTGTGTCGCCACGAACGTCTGAACTAAGAAACCGTAGACCCTGATCTTTGAGAATACACAGTAGCGTCGCTTTCTTTTATATTTTACTTCATGTATTTACTTAGTTTTGATCTCAAGGAAACATAGCAATAACACAAAATAAATACAATTAAAAGCGTTCTCTTCCGCCCTGGGTGTCCACTCTGGGTACCTTCATGGATATACATGGGTTCTGTTGTTTGACAAAACCACCTTCCCTAAAATTACAGCAACCCTTTCATACAGGCATGTTCCTCATATTGTGGGTAGCTGGATATCCAATATGCTTTTAAAAAGAGCGGTACAAATCACTGAAGTTGCGAGATGCTGTCTTATCACCACTGCTATTGAACCTGGTTCTTGAGCCTCCTAAAACACCTCAACATGCAAGGATTCTACATGACCTAACGATACTGCTTAATGGAACATTTGAAGGAACTCTGCCGGCAGCCAATAATTGAAAATTGGTGTGAGGAGTATTCCTATCCGTCAACCCCAGAAATACAGAAATGGTACTCTTTACAGGTAAAAGGAAGAGTTCCTCTCTTCACAAAGAAAGGGGAGTGTATCTAAAGTTCTCATGGTCGTTTATATTAACACTTACCACGTATAAATGCACCGCTTAATTCGAACTAAGTGGGTTCGAACTCATGCGTTCGGTCATGTACACGGTTGCTAGTTCGAACTAATTTCGTGAGCTCGGTCTTAGTAAGCTCGAGTTAAATATGTGCGCTAGCGCTTTTAGTTCGGTTCCAAAAATCATGTAAACGTTTAGCTCGCTTGTAGTTCGAACTACATTGGACGTTGCCAACTTTTAGGTAGGAAACGTTACAATACAAAAGGCACAAAAGCAAAAGTTGATGGTTATCTTCAGTTGGCAATAACGTGTCACGTAGGGGGACCGCCTAGCCGCGAGATGTGACCGGTAAGATTTCGATCTTCGAACTTAAGCAAGACGGGCGTTGGTGGCATTTGGATGGGTAACCTAGGCAAGCTTGGGGATGGGCTATGGCAGTCCAACTGAGACCTGGGAGCACTCAACATCTGCGGCGGACGCGTGGTCTCAGATAAATCGTAATGAACCATACTATGATAGATAAAAATTGGAGATTTTGCCACCAAGCCACCCGTAAAGAATAGGATGGCTTAAAGAAAAGTACTCAAGTAAAAAGGAGGAATGCACAAAGGGTCTAATGAGGCCGACACTCACTCACTACACTCCGACCCATATTCATACATACAACGTGTCATGTACAAGTAAAAGCGACCTAATCTGACACACGTTAGTTCGAACTAAACATTGCATGTATACGTGGTAACTGTTACGCAAACCTCCTGACACCGTGTATTGAAAGTTCATCGAGCACTCTAGCAGCGCGGGGAACGGTTCTCCAAAACGCGTTATTAGACGAGTGTAGAGCTATCGAGAACCGAGAGTTAGAAATATATATATATATATATATATATATATATATATATATATATATATATATATATATATATATATATATATATATATATATATATATATATATATATATATATATATATATATATATATATATATATATATATATATATATATATATATATATATATATTTCTAACTCTCGGTTCTCGATAGCTCTACACTCGTCTAATAACGCGTTTTGGAGAACCGTTCCCCGCGCTGCTAGAGTGCTCGATGAACTTTCAATACACGGTGTCAGGAGGTTTGCGTAACAGTTACCACGTATACATGCAATGTTTAGTTCGAACTAACGTGTGTCAGATTAGGTCGCTTTTACTTGTACATGACACGTTGTATGTATGAATATGGGTCGGAGTGTAGTGTATATATATATATATATATATATATATATATATATATATATATATATATATATATATATATATATATATATATATATATATATATATATATATATATATATATATATATATATATATATATATATATATATATATATATATATATATATATATATATATGCCAGTGCCGGAACATGCCAATAAATACTTAAAATGTTCATTGTGAAAAAGTAGCGTTAGGTTAAAGAGTGTTTACATTATTAGATCCACAAAAATCAGTACTGTTTGTGCACAGGGTTCAAACAAGTAACAATACGTATAAAGAATATTGTTATATATCATATTTCAATTTGTTTAGTTGACGTAAAGATTTTGCTTTTCGCTAATAGTGATTTAAAGTTACCAGTTTCCGGAGAGAATTAATACTAAGAGGTTTCGAGAGAGGAAATGCATAAAATAATTTGTTTCGCGCATTTCTGCTAAACCGTGTACCAACGTTAATTGCTGTTATTATAAAAAAAATAAGTTTTTAAATTTCTTACATATATTATCCCTATACTTATACTTTTTTTCTCAGAGACAAATGATTGCTGAGATAAACTTGAAAGGGACGTAGAAGTAAACATAAATCCGCTTCTCATTGTCAATATTGCATTATTGGCATGTTTTTTTTGTACCTATTGTACCTCAATGATGGTGTATAGGCCAAAATATACAACGATGGTGCATACGAAAAAAGTCAATATGTCCATTAAGTGTGTTGCAATTTGAGTTTTTTTAATACAATTATTAATACAATAATAAATTAAAGGATACACCTTTAATTTATATTATATTTTTATATATTCCATGCTAATTCTTAGTAATAATAAAAATGTGTACATGATCAACAAGTTTAGTTATTATAAGTTATTAAAGTTATTATACGGTTTGTGAAAACGTATCCTAGTTTATATTTACACCTGATTTACACACAAAGTTGGAGAGAGGTCGAAGTCAAACTAGTTTGAAAAAATTGTTACATTGTCTTTTGTTTTTTAATGTCATCTTCAGCCATGTCAACTATATAAACAAAGTGACTAAAAAAATATACCTACTACATACAAATATATCACTTCTTTTATTAATCACCCTGTATATACAGTATATATATATAGGGAAATTTCTATTTTGTATAATAAAATATTTCACATATTACATATTTTAATGGTTCGACTTACCGCGCATAAAATAAGTAAAATACTGATACCGGAGCTAATGACAAGGGGTGTCATTAAAGAGAATCTCCACAATTGTAGAATTGAGGTCATTGTTGTACCCATTGGTATTTCTTTTATATTTTATAATATACCTATGTCTTTATCAATTGCTGGCTTTCATTGATACCTATCGAACTGAATCCACCCCGTCAATCTGAGATATAAAAGGGATCCGTTGCAATATGGTAGGTAATTATCTCAGTAATGATAAAAATGTGTTGTAATATGTAAGTTTTCTTAACACTTTTCTATAAGGATTAATCGTATGAATTCAAGGGACTCACATATATGATTAAAAATACTTAGGTATATTAATTCAAACTATTATTTTAATGTCAAAATATTATATTAATTGCCATTAACATAAATTATATAATCCGTATTTATATGAATCTGGAAAGCTGCAAACTCAGTTGTACAAAACTATATTATTATATTGTATGTAAAAGGTCAGCCCATAAAATTAATTAATAGACACAATAAACTTATTTGTCGCTTGTAATGCGCAATTGAGAGTGATTTATGTGCAGCTGTTTATAACTATAAATTGCTGTCGTGTTCAATTTTAGATTCTTCGGATTTTTACTAAGAGAAAACGGAAAACGGCATAGCTCACATTTCTGTCGTCCTTGCGTGCAACGGGCAACACTGCGCTTATGAACGTTCATATTAATGAACGACATATTTTAATTTTTTAATCTTCACATGTCATAGGAAACTCATATGGAAGGATCATTTATTCCTATAATCCTTGTAAAAGCTTGCCACAAAAATCCATACAATATATATATATATATATATATATATATATATATATATATATATATATATATATATATAAATATATATATATATATATATATATATAATATATATATATATATATATATATATATATATATATATATATATATATATATATATATATATATATATATATATATATATATATATATATATATATATATATATATATATATATTTTGTGAAAAGTAATCTTGGGTTTGTAGCATTTCATTACATAGAAATAAGCAACTAGACGAATAAGAAAGAAAACACACTTACCAGTACTATATCTGGACACACATACGGAAATGAATCACTATGCATATGAAAACGAACCACTTAGAAGTTGTACAAGTTCTTTCACCTTTCTTGAGGATCTTCAGAGCAGTATACGATTTATTTCATTGATCATTCATACTTGAATTTAAATTACCAATACACCAACACTTGCAGTGACGTTTTATGACATTAGTTTTTGACGGAACTCATTCTTAGAATACACAAACCTAGTCTACTATTTATATTTGTTCTATTTGAACATATTATATATAAAAGCATTAGGCATACAGTTATACAGAAGATGTTAAACTTTAAAATGCATAAAATCTTGTTGAACCTATTGAAAAACAACTACTTTTTCCAACTATATGCGGGAAAATATTGAATTATATATACAATAGAGTTCTGAAGCATTCAAAGAGGGAGTGATACAGAAATTGCTTGCTTAGTCAAAACTAAAATCATTTGTTGGTTGTATGTATTAATTGTTTCTTCGAAAATTCTCGAAAAAAATCCAATTTTCACCCTGGATATATTTATTAGCTTTGAAATTCTTTGCTATTCATATTTATTTTGTGAAAAGTAATCTTGGGTTTGTAGCATTTCATTACATAGAAATAAGCAACTAGACGAATAAGAAAGAAAACACACTTACCAGTACTATATCTGGACACACATACGGAAATGAATCACTATGCATATGAAGACTAAGCAAGCAATTTCTGTATCACCCCCTCTTTGAATGCTTCAGAACTCTATTGTATATATAATTCAATATTTTCCCGCATATAGTTGGAAAAAGTAGTTGTTTTTCAATAGGTTCAACAAGATTTTATGCATTTTAAAGTTTAACATCTTCTGGATAACTGTATGCCTAATGCTTTTATATATAATATGTTCAAATAGAACAAATATAAATAGTAGACTAGGTTTGTGTATTCTAAGAATGAGTTCCGTCAAAAAATAATGTCATAAAACGTCACTGCAAGTGTTGGTGTATTGGTAATTTAAATTCAAGTATGAATGATCAATGAAATAAATCGTATACTGCTCTGAAGATCCTCAAGAAAGGTGAAAGAACTTGTACAACTTCTAAGTGGTTCGTTTTCATATGCATAGTGATTCATTTCCGTATGTGTGTCCAGATATAGTACTGGTAAGTGTGTTTTCTTTCTTATTCGTCTAGTTGCTTATTTCTATGTAATGAAATGCTACAAACCCAAGATTACTTTTCACAAAATAAATATGAATAGCAAAGAATTTCAAAGCTAATATATATATATATATATATATATATATATATATATATATATATATATATATATATATATATATATATATATATATATTGTACAAAATATACATATTTGGCAAGAGGAATGTCCCTTCAGTCCAATGAAGAAAATAGTTGTGTTTATGGAAGATATAAATATCGGGGGTACCTAGGTTGTCTCTTGGCGTCAGTGATGTTAAATAAACGATAAACTTAATAATATAGTAATACATAAGTTCACCAAAATAACTTTTGCTGGGCTGTATCTTTTATAATGATTTTACCTTTTTATACCTAAGCTGAAGAGAGACAGCGATACAGGCATAGACCTGATGGTAACGATTTTCTATTTTTATAATCGGAGCTCTGAAATTAAACACGCCATTATTATAAGCAGCTGTTAATATAATGACGAAGCGTTTACGAAGGAAATAAAAAAGAGAAGCTGTTCAATATTCATAACATTCTGCAAATTAATTACTTTTCAGAATATTTCCTAAATTTAATTCCAGTGGCTTGGTGAAAGTTCTATTATTAATTCGATAAATTCTGAAACACGAATTAATAAGTTCCTACATTGTCATAATCTGCTGGGTAATATTTTCAAGTAGGTTCTAATATCTACCGTTTGGTCTTATTAAATAGCAAATTCTTTCTTGTTAGGATATTATTTATGATTTTGTTACATGCCTCCACAAAGACGGATGCACGTTTTTATAGTAGGAAATAATAACTGTACAGCATGTACAAGTTTCTAAGAAAGTCGTTATGAAATAAGTAAATGAAATTAAGATTTATATCATGACTATAATTTATGGAGCCCTATTTAACGTTTTATATAAAAGATATTTTTTTATTTCCTCTATACAGATTGTTTCACCAAATAAATTAACTTTTAGGTACCTATCTTTCTCATTTTTAGACTTGCTGCCAGACCCGGACGGGCTACTCACATCTCAGGTAAAAAATTAAAGCGATGCAGCTGTTACTATCGTATTAGACTTAAACCCAGAGAATCCAGAAAACTTTGATTATATCGCAAAGAATAAATGTTGCTCTTGATATTGCCACATATTGACCATGGTTGAACAGGCAGGCGAACACTCCTAGAGTGCGACGGTTTAGGAGAAGTCAGTTTTGTTCTTTTACTTGCTCAGTTAGTGATAATTAGAGCAATTTGGGTACAAATTAAAATAAATGCTAGTGACAAAGTACCGGGATCGTGGGATAGGAATAAATCTTGAAAAAATAATAACTAAGTACCTAAGAGAAAAGCATGACAAAGTTTACTCGATGAAATGATCTGAATATGTTTGGCATTATTCACGACCTGAAAAATTTTAATGGAAAAGAGTCAGATGCGTGTCGTATTAGAGGCGGCATTTAGTATACATTTGAGTATTGGGAAGTGTCCAAACTATACAATATTTAACATTGGACATCCTGCCGATTTCCATAATATTATGTTTAGATTGATATTAAAATTACGACCGCCAATGTAAACAAGGTAAATTTGTATTAATTTTTTTTTTGGTGAGGTATTGTTGAAAAATACACAATAATTACTGAATTACTGACTTCTAGATGTTCTCCCCAGGGTGTGATTATGTTTATGGTGATAAGTGTCCCAAGTTCGTTTCGTATGTGGCCAACAACCCTGCAAAGGTCTACCCAAAACTCTACCAAAAATAGCTGATAAAAGATGGCTATAATTCGTTACCCGACTTCCGTTCGTGAGCTTCAATCTGGAACACATTCTTACACCATGGAGAAATGTTCTATAAATTGAACAAAACAAAGCAAATGTTTCAAAGTTGCATAGAATTGTCAGCATGGGAGCGCTATATTTAAATTAGAAAATTTAATTAGGCCTTTCCGCTATATTATGTTTTTAACGAAAAAAGTAAAGAAAGTTTCCAAACACCAATCTTCTTAGCATGATAGTTATCTATGGCTATGTGGAAGCCAGTTATACACTCAATATGAAATACATTCAAGGCCTTCAATTTCGATATGCTATAGAAAAATCGTGCATAACATTTATGTGATCCTGTATTTATTATATTGTATTACAAAACACTTTATTTTAGTTTATTTCAAATTTGTTATTAAATAATTATGAATACATTTTTAATTCATGCAATCTAGCAGTGCCTTAATTTTGATAAACGTAAACAAATAATAATCACCATTCCCATCAAAATTATTTTATTATTTTCGCTTCGCTGATTCTGAGTTTACAATCTCTCAGCAGCCGAGTTCGAATTTGACATATTTAATACTACGAGTAAATGAACTTTATTAAATTCAATTGCTTAGTTAAGGTTAGGTCTCAAGATGAATGACGCAAATGCAAAATGAAGTGAATTTAATTAATAATTATATTTAGCATTTATAGAAGCTGTAGCAGATGCAATGCAACGTACGTACGGATATGTTTCTGTAAAATATTCTTAATTGATAACATTAAATCCAATACTGAGATGTAATGAAGATATTAATGATTGAGTGGGTGATTTGTGTTTTATTATAATGTAAAGTAACTTTAAAAAAATCACGTATAATAGGGTAAATTTATGGTTAATGGCTGATCGTTTAAAGTGCTGTTCCCGTAAAATTGGGTTTTACGACGCCGCGACGTTGTAATTGCTAATAAATAAGAGTAATTAATAGGTACTACTTTATTATGAAATATATATATATATATATATATATATATATATATATATATATATATATATATATATATATATATATATATATATATATATATATATATATATATATATATATATATATATATATATATATATATATATATATATATATATATATATATATATATATATATATATATATATATATATATATATATATATATATATATATATATATATATATATATATATATATATATATATATATATATATATATATATATATATATATATATATATATATATATATATATATATAATTTGTTTTATTTTATTTTTTATATGTAGTATTATTATTCTTGTATTCGTGGTCTTTCAAGTGAATTGATATCCCGTTCGTCACAATTCTCGTAGATAGATAAGTTACATTAAACACCCAATTGGCAATATACGCTATTAAACGTTAATTCCAAAATATCAAGTTTTCAAATTCAATTAGCGAAACGTCAGAACTTTGTTCACAAATACTTCGAATATAATGGAAATCTATTATAACAAAATACCCATGGGAAATTAATTCACTTTTACCCAGAAATTCTGCCAGTGATGTGCAGATCTCACGCGATGACTTTAGGTCCTCTACGGTTTTCAGCCTGAAAGTTTCGCCCAAGTTTTAGATTGATGTTATGAGTAAAGTTAGCAGCTTTTTAGTTATTTGGGAATTTACATTAAGTGCCTCAGTGTGTATTTTGATGAACTTATTATAAAATAAGTTAAAGTTAAACTTATCAGTTAATTACATCAAGACGCTCATTAATATTGAAATGCTTCGTTAAAATTTCTGCGCTAGTATTTATGGTTGTTGCATGCATGGAGGAAAAAGTTTATAGATAATGCTAGCTGTTTTCCGTGGTCTAAAATAGTATTAGGCGCGCCTATGGCGGGTGGCGTCAACGCTTATAGAATTTGCATGGTGTTTTCTCGACGCGGGAAGAATGCTTCCCCAACCGCCTGGGCGTATTAGAAAAGAGCCGGCGGCAGTTCAATTGATATTTGATACCTAATACGCGAATAGTGTATATCTCTTTTCGATATTTAAGTTATATAATTTAATATAAGTTATAAATTGTGTTTAGTAGCAGTAAATATTAATTTGTACTTAAGTTTAGTCATTGTTAATTAGTAAGGTAATAAAATAGTGTTGATACTAAGCGTTTAAATTATTGGATCCACGAAAATCAGTACGATTCGTGCACAGGGTGCAAATGCGTAATAATATAACAGCTAGAAGTCTAGAACGGTACGCGATAGGTACTGTTCTAGACTTACCCCTTCCTAGGCATATATTAATTATTCAAATTCCTCGAAACATGTCGTAAAATAGTATTTTTATAAAAATTTTACCTGGAAACTCTAAATCTGTGAGACTTTGTAACCACCAAGCAGTACATTTTTAATGCAAATTTTGTCTTCATTTGTCAATACCATTATTGCTTTAGGACCATCATTTTTATTACCACCAAGCTGACAACAAGCCTGTACAACGTTGGCATTTAATTTGAATGTCTTTTTCGATGCCTCTACCACATATTCTTGTGCCTCGACCCTGGGCGAGGCTACCTGTTTGGATACGTTAAAGCAAAATATATTTATTTATTTAATAAATTATCGTAATTATTTAATAAATTAAAGGTCAAAATTATCGTATAATTCAAATAATTATATTCCATAACTCCTTTAGTTAACTACCGGGGTTTTGAAAGTTCTTAAATATTTCT
The DNA here is from genome assembly GCA_964058915.1 of Tetropium fuscum. Lineage (NCBI taxonomy): Eukaryota > Metazoa > Arthropoda > Insecta > Coleoptera > Cerambycidae > Tetropium > Tetropium fuscum. The sequence goes on from CAXKVY010002611.1 coordinate 17,909, forward strand.
GATAATGCCAGAACTATGTAAGATCATGTTGATGAAGCATTTTATTAGCACTTATAAACAATACACAATATGAAGAAATTCTCTTTCTTCAATGGCGTATTGTCACTTGCCAAGTAATAGGCACTGTTACCACTAAAAATTTCTATTTAATGGGGGGATTTTATATGTATATTTTTACCATCTAATAGAGGCTCAGACTAGGACGCAAATCAGTAGGGAAAATAAACCTAGTTGGATATTATTACGAGTATATTATTACGAGTATCAACGTATTCGCAATGGCCCTCGCTAGTCAGTAAGATGATATTTAATGCTCATGGAAACAGAAGAATAAGTTAAATGCTTGCTAAAATATCTCAATTTTAGCCAAACTGTTAGTGTGTTAATATTATGTCGCATTGACGACCGAACTAGCTCAGGCACAATTACAAAACTATGTCACTAACTAACCCGGACATATACAATCACTTGTATTTAACTTTAGATTAATAATTCTAAAATTTGTGTCCTCAAGTACAAACACAACCTATATACATAAGACCCTTCATTTTTATACTGTCACTTCTTTTATAATGTCACTTGTGTTATAATTGTTGCTAGGCTAAAAATCACCACATGTTCAAGCACTGACTCACAGAACACCAACACCTGCCGGGGCTCACCGGTCGTTCGTATAAAAATGTAACTTTACGTAATTCCCAGCAATGTGTGTCCACTGTGATATACATAACTTGTGTCCACTGTGATATACATAACTTAATATAAAGTAGTGAAAATAAGAAAAATGTAATTAATAGGAGAATTGGATTGGTTGTCAAATGGTTTCAACAAACAGAAAACACATGCAACTAAGGAACTGTAATTGTTTCTTAGAAATGGTATTCCGTAACAACGGATAACAACGCTGATCAGATAAACTTGAATCATCAGATCTATAGCCACGCGTATACTTTCTCTTCAAAATTTTCCAATAAAAATAGTATTAAAGTAAAAAAGTGAGCAACAAATTGCATCAGTACATGATGATAGCTCCGCAAAAGCCAAGTCGAAATTCCAATATCGAAATCATATGACTTCGTAACCAATTATAGTCAATCATAATAATCTTAACAAATGCCCCACACTAATTCTATTGGATTATATTGACAATGTTAAGGTGGTAATGATAATCTCAATACTTGACCATGTTTCTTTAGTTAGAAGTTCATCTATGGCATATCTCGGGGTCTGTTTTTGCTGGTTGCATAAATTTAAAAGTTCAATTTTCACAACATCTTTCGAAAATATTATGCCTTTACAATAAAGCCATTCTTTTAGTCTTGTTTTATTCCATGAAGCAGTAGAAATTGGCTCTTCCAAAAAACTAAGTAGGATGCATTATCCATCACCACTATCGAGGGGTCAGTAAGTCGCAATCAGTTTTCCAAGATCCATTTCTTAAAAGAATTTTAGTCCATTGAATGGTGTTAGCCCGCCGTAAAAAGTAATGAAGCATTTTGTATGAATCCACGCCTAGTTCCAGCATGTAGCACAACAAAAAGCTTACCATTTCCGGTGTGACCTGTTTTCCAACCTTTCCCACTTTCTCAAAAATCCATGTTTCGTCAAGATAAATTGCATTGGATATCCGCTTATAATTTCGTCGGATATTCTCTTATATTCTCGTATAAAAGCTCTCTTACTTACGATGTGAGGTTACTCACAAAGGAATCGTCTGTTATTTTCCTCTGTAAAAGAAGAGCTAATATTCTTTAAAATACGCCACAGACTCGTATCCGAAACATCTAAGAAAGCCTTTTGCATCATTATTTCATTAAACTGTTTTAATTGTAATACGTTTTCTCTTCTTTCATAGTATACACAATATTACGAATTTCTGATTTAAGTCCATCATGAACATCATTCGTTTTCAACTTACGTCTGTTTTGTGTTTTTTTTCTGGAGTACTAAGAGGTTTACCAGATGTAGACTCTTCCTTTATACGGCTTACGCTTCTTAAACTTATTTTTAAGGCATCAGCTCTGATGTACGGAAGATAATGCCAAGTATTCTAGAAGGTTTATTATGAATTGTTGGCTGTTTTTCAGTAGTATACCGTTATACATTATTGATAATATATTAATATGTAGATATTACTGTCAATGTGACTTTTAACCGAGCTTTTAACTTGACTTTTAAAATAATAAATTGCTTTCAGACATTTTTACTGGCACTGTTTCCGAGAAATCTACGTAAGACATTCTTTAGTGCTTAACATGGCCGAAATTATATTGTACTTTATGAGACGTCAGTCGTTTATCGCAACAACGTGCGTCGTGTGCGGATGCTCCTAGAAATTGACGGAAAATAACAAACGTAATGTTTAATTTAATGCATATACAAGCCAAGATAGCTGCAAAAGCTACCACTTTTAAAGCTTAAATACTTTTAAAGCTTATACCACTTTTACAGATTGAATTTTGAGAAAATTAGCACTTTAATAATAATTAATTTTCGAGTTTCAATTACGATATTAAATTTTAATAAAACAAATTTAATTTTATGAATCAGCTTATTTTGAACCTCCTCTGATGTGGGTGATTTTGCTGATAAAGATATTTCAAAATTGTTGTTCGTAAGAACTGGCGCCCATTTTAACAGAGAGTCTTAAGTTGGAGTGTTAGCAATAAAAGTAAGTATCTGCAAACCAAGTTGTTTCCACTTAAAATTAAATCCAAATAAATATCTTTACTTTATATTGCAAAATTATTGTTTCTAATATTTTTTTTACTTTCCAAGATAAAATTATTATAATATTATAACAAGCCACTTTGTAATTTGAAAATATATGACAAAATACTCAAAATTGGCGTCCAACGTGGGGCTAAGATATACCAATAAATGAAATAATAATTAATTAAATATAAAATATTAAAAACAATACGTAAATAAAATAAATCTACATAATAAGAGTATATATAAGGTAAACCATAATGGGAATGTTAAGTTCCAGAAACGGTTTGTTTATTTACAAAAGTACGTACAATTTAAATACGTTAATTTACGCACAAAATACCAATACTCCAAAATAAAGATCGCCAGCAAAGATGCAGCAAATTTAATTCCCAACAAATTTGTTCCGGATCGTTTATAACGTTCGGTTTTAGGGAAAAAAATTCGATCGGAAAAATCGATCCTGGCGAAAAAAATAAGGACCAAAGTTGTAGAAAAAATCATTTCCAACGAATTAGTTCATTATCGTTTATACGTTAAAATAAATAATAAGCGAGATAATGCTATAATTAAATTTCACCCCCTCTTTCGGGACTTGATCGAAAAATATCGATCTTAGGGGGAAACGATCTGGCGAAAAAAATAAGGATCAAAATTGTACGAAAGTAAATTCCAACCAGTTTTAGTTATTACCATTTTTCGCTCGTATTATATGCATACTTTTTCATCTGTTCTATAAGTCGATAAATCTGGAACATTCGACGTGAAACAACGGCATTTTTAATACAGCAGGGGAATATATTTAGTCAGAATCTTCAGAGAAAGAACTTTATCTAATTTCACTGATCTGATTTTACACATTTATACAATGTTACATCCTATTTATTTATATAGTTTACATTGAACTAAATCACATATTTCCATATATATAAATAATTATAAACTAATTCCCTAATAATTGTATTATCTTAGGTAAAAACACTTAAACGCGGCTATAAATACCATACAGATTAAATTCTTCACAGAAAACTGATATTGAGAGCTCTAATTACCCGATAGTTTTAAACGCATTAGACAAAGATATTAAATATATAACAAATAAATACAAAAAATACTATCTTTCATTTCCAAATAGACCATAGTAACTATAAAGTATATATCTAACTAACCTAACTGCATAACAATTATCTGTGTCATTGAAAAGACCTAAATTAAATTATTGTTTACATGATAAAAATTGCCTTGACCAAAGATAAATGTTATATTTGCCTTAACCTATGATTTAGATATCTTGTGAAAACTCTATTAACCGTATTGTAGTTTTGTAGTTTATATTCATAAATATGTTAAAAAATGTAAACACATTCCTTGAATATTTACCGTCAGATTTCAAGGTAGGTAGCTTAATATTGCTCTTACGTAAACAGATAGCAGCAGTTATCTAAAATATCCATCAGATACGAGTATACAAGACATGTTTAAGTACAGGCATATTATATGTTGGTAATAATGAAGGTAATGATTTGCAGTGCTAATCTGATATCCTGCTCAATAC
>CAXKVY010002612.1:0-23563 GCA_964058915.1 Tetropium fuscum
AATTGATGTTCAAATAAAATGACCCGAGAAACGCAACAAACTGGCTAATCTTCGGAATCTTATTAATTTATAGTTTTATAAACTGTTTTTATAGTTTTATATATTTTATAGTTTTATATAGGTGCCGATAGGATGGATTCATAGGTATACATGCACCGTTTAGTTCGAACTAAGTGGATTCGAACGTTCGAACTAGTAATACCGGTCATGTATACGGTTCCTAGTTCGAACTAACTTTGTTAGCTCGGTCTTAGGAAGCCCGAACTAAATATGCGCGCTAGCGCTTTTAGTCCGGTTTAATCCAAAAATCATGTAAACGTTTAGCTCGCTTGTAATTCGATCTAAATTGGACGTTGCCAACTTTTAGGTGAAAAACGTTATAATACAAAAGGCACAAAAGTAGAAGTTGATGGTTAACTTCAGTTGGTAATAACATGTCATGTATACAGACAAGTAAAAGGGACCTAATTTGACGCATGTGAGTTCGAACTAAACAGTGGTCAGACAGCAGATAGCGTTGGCATTGCTTGTAGCAAGAATTATGAAATAATAATATTGCCCCAAAATCAACTTTAAACGTTTCTGAAAAAATATGGTTTAGTAATACAAGCAGACCGAGATACACCTATTTTTAAACAGGGTTTAAGAGATTAGCTATAAACTCCTTGTTCCGCTTCTATTGAAGTTGTTTCCGTTATCATAGTAGAGATATCCTAAGGCTAGTTGCACACGGAAATAATGAAACGAGAGAGACAACAAAAATAAGTCCATTATATGTGACTTGATATATCCTACTAACGTTGTTGTAAGCTGGTGTATGAAAAAGAAAGAGAGGGCACGATTTCGTACATCGTTGTGAGAATATCGATCAACTGATCGATTTCTTTTGACTGGCACTGTACGCCGTACCCGCAGTAGGCTTGCACAGTTTCAAAACTGGCAGAATTTGGTTATCTTTCAGTTGAATTCACGTTTTCTTCACTTTCAGTGCACTAAGCTGCAATTTTACCTCCCTCCCATTGCTTAAACCACGCTCAGTCTTCTGTCTCTAGTCTTCATGATTTTAACATTCAAATTCTAGGTTAGTATTATGTTGACGTTTCTCATCGGGAAACGAGTAAAGTTTTTAGGTATACATCAGGGCGAGTTGTTTCAACACACTTTTGACAAGTGGTTTATATCTATGACGTAACCGCCAACTTTATAGATTTAAAGAGTTATACTATTAACTATTCTCTTCCGGTTGTTCTGCCGACCGGCGGTCGGCCGATTGACCGTCGGTGTGCAACTAGCCTAGGGCCGTAATCTAACTAATACGAGGGCTTTCCGGATATACATATTCATATACTATTCAATCACTAAGTTATCGAGATGAAAACTGTTACACCCTGTGCATTATTTTATTACTCTGCATTCTTGTCCTCAGACGGAGATAAAAATTTCTTTTATTGTTCTCAGTTCTCACATTGTTAATTCTCAGTCTCAGGTAATTTATGCACATTGTTAAATGTTAACAATGGCGTACAGTGTTAATTAGAGTAAACGAAATACGCATTATTAAAGTGTTAGAGCAATAGCAAGATTAATATGTTGTTACGCCTCAAACAGTAATCCGTTTCCACGGGAAAAAATATTAGTAATAAAATTATTGGTAATATTTGGTGTTCAATATTTCGTGTTCGAAGGAATCTACCTAAAGAGGCTGGGGCTAAAGTGTAAAAGTTGACTTATTTCATTTAGCATTTAGTATGCTTTATGCTTTATTTATCAGTTATAGGTATACAGAAAGCTGTCATAATATATGGGGTGTAGATTATATTGTACATTCTACAGGAAGGTTCCCAAAACATTCTTCGGACATGGGGATTTTTTTTTCGGTTCTAAATTTGTATCCTGAAATATACGTAGGTTAATACTTCTAACTAACCAACTTACCCAAAATGTAATAAGCTCATATATCAAATAGTCTTGAAATGATTTATAATTTAAAAAATTTAATAAATCACGAGACACTTCCTTAAAGAACAACTGTTCTGGGTGATTTTGTCATATTTCGACTTTAGAATCTACCTGCTCTAAAATTCTGAATACTCATTTGGAAACGCCTTGTATAGGTACCTATGTACTTCTGTGATATTACATATAAATGGAATATAGTATGAACTGAACTAAATCTGTATATTATACTCTACTCCACTATAAAGTAAATACATACTACACTGTATCATATTCATGAAAATTATTTTGGAGTTTTTTCTACACAATAAACTAGTAGTACTATGACTACTATGGTGACCGCAGTACCTACCTTAATTTTTAAGTAATAAATAACAGTCGGTTGAAAGATAACTATAGATACTTATTTATAGTTTGTTTGCTCTTGATTCAAGTTAAAAAAGCAATTGGTATACAGTTTGCTATATTTATTGCACTATTTCTTCTCTTCCCGCGCAAATTGAGACTGTAGTTTACTTAAAAAATACAATACTTGTTATATATAAGTTCGCCTATTTTCTGCTCAAGTTGTTGATATAAAATATAACAGCTTATTTCTTATTTATAATTTACTTCATTCGGTTTTTCATTCATTATTTGTCAATGCATTAATAATGTAATAAATAAAATTATTATTTTTAATATACATTTTAAGTACCTATTAATTAGAAGTAAGTAAAATGAATATCAATCTTAAGTAGGTACTATTCCTTCATATAACCGCAGCTGTAAAATTATTGCGCGCCGTTTTCCCTGACTATGTTGGTGAGAGGGAATGAGCCACGGCACATCACATTTTAAATGGAAGTGCCGCGATAATCAACTGGTAAAGTATATACGAGCACAATTGAAACTGTATAAAATATAAAAACCACAGCCGGCAGAAACAGTCGGCATCTCTCTATTGTACATGGGCGGAGGTAGAAATGTTTCTATTAGGAAAGTATTTTAGGAATCCTTTTATGAAAACTGTATTAATTTTTTGTTTATCAGATACCCATTAATGGTTCATTTGGCCAATAACATATTTTTGAGACATTTTTTGTAGGTGGTTTTAGATATAAAATGTAAATATTTAAGTTTATTAATTTTAGTTTCAACGTTAACCCACATTATACTGAAATGGAATATGTTACTCAGAAAGAAACAACGAGAAGGAATGACCACGTCCTTGCTAGGAGGGATGGGACATGTTGGTTTAACGAGGGTTAGCGATGTTAGTAAAAATAAAATAAAAGTAGGTTTCTTGAATATGAAAACAGTCAGTTTAACAGTCGGACACGCGGCGCGGTCAACAAAGAAATGATTTACGACGCAGCAGAACAGTCCGTTTATTCTCTTTACACCAGCGCGCAGTCGTAGATAGTTCATCGGGCCTGCTTTCAGTTCCAGTATCGGACTCCCATGCACGATTTCAACTACTATACGAATCTTAATGCCATTTCTAAATACATAGGACGAAATGTCAATATAAGTGCGGACGGTCCTGTGCTTTACCACCGACCAGTTTCAATTTTGCTCGTATATACTTTACTACACAATGCACCGAATTATATGGTTGCCATAGTAACAGTCGCCCACGTGTCCCATCGTCTCTGAGGTAGAACATACTTTTGGCAAGCAAGTGAATCATCCTCGCTGTCGGTTCTCGGTATTATATCGGTATTGTCGGAGAGCTACGTTTCTCGTTGGATAAAATAAGTTTTATGTTCCCTTTAAATTATCGTGTATATTATATCGTGTATATTATAATATCGTGTATATTATAAAGCGTGCTACTAAATTGGCGATTTATAATGTTACCAATTGACGCTGTTTTGTATTTAGGAAAACAGGAGTTTTTCGTGGCCAATCTTATGTGAAAAGACTATATACATGCAAAATTACTACGAAGAATAATAAGAAACTCAAAAACAATAGAAAACCATATTGTGCAATGTATTTCTGATTATATTCAGGAAAATATATCAAAATAAATAGATGAAGAATATGTTTTTCAGTTCAAGTGGATAATAAATAGGCCAGTAAAATTAGAACTAACAAAAAGTGTTTTGAGGAATTAATTTCCAGTAAGCTGGAAATATTATTAATACCTTCATTTTGTCCTAAATACATGTAATCTGAGTTTGCACCTTCCCAGGAGATGAGCATAGCTTTTGATAGCCAAAAAACGGCGAAGATTTTGCACTTTCTTTTTCAGTTTTTGCTCGTAGCTGGAAAACGGTGCGTCGGACGGAAAATGTCATTCCATTAAATATTAACGAGGGTTAAATTATGCGTCGACTGAATATTCTTAAAACTTCAAATTCGGTTCAGTGATATAACTTCATTCGAAAGTTATAAACGGTAATAATAACTTAATAATAAGTTAATTCAAAAGTTATAAACGGTAAAATTTATCATTTCGGTGCAAACTTACATTTTGCGTCTTTCCAAGACCATATATATATATATATATATATATATATATATATATATATATATATATATATATATATATATATATATATATATATATATATATATATATATATATATATATATATATATATATATATATATATATATATATATATATATATATATATATATATATATATATATATATATATATATATATATATATATATATATATATGTATATATATATATATATATATATATATATATATATATATATATATATATATATATATATATATATATATATATATATATATATATATATATATATATATATATATATATATATATATTTAAAACAGATACTCCTAGTAAAAAAAACCATAGAATAAAAGTTGTAGAGAATAGAATTATATATTAATATAGACACTTCAATTTTCAAATTCAGTCATTTTAAAAGATTATATTTGGCATTAATTCAAAATTGATTTTTTTCTGCCCTAAGTTGCATATTTCCCGTAATTATGATATGTGTGGCCTAAATTTCATGAATTGTGAGGGTGAAGAACATTTCAAGTCAGGGTTCATTTGTCAGGTTCATTTGTCAGGGTGAAGAACATGAGCGCACGATCACTGATGACCTGATGATAATGGAGATTCAGAATTGCAGGAATCCACTCTGGCTTTGTAGTACAGAGGCTGATGGTCAAACGTCACAAAGCAGAAATTTTATCACCTCTCCGTTTAACTGAATCAAAGAGAACAGAGTATATAGTGTCAGAGATTCATGGAGGTGCATTGAGGAATGGTAGGCAGAGAGTACTAGACTTCTGAAATGGCTGGTGATCTTCTTCAGGAATCCGTTCCACCCTTGGACATCCAGGCGTTCTCTCTATTTCCCATACAATCACATGAATTCACTGTCTGATTGTTTTACCGCATCGATTGGGTTGCATATGTTGACCTCGTATATACAAATTGACTTTAGGTTATCCCTCTTGATTTTTAGAAAGGTGACCAGTGGTATATTTCTGAATGCCCCAGTTTCCTTGGCTTTGGGTTCCTTCTTTGATCTTGCAATTCTTACCTCTGACCAGGCTGTGAGATGTTATACACTGGAGCCCTCCTATAGCATGCCATGTGTCGGAGCCGTCAATCGTGTCTACGTTAACATCAGCATTGTCACGCACCCATTGGCTAAAAGAATCTTCCAGCATGACTTGTGGTGGGTCTTAAAGGAGAGGTGCTTGAAACAGGTGAATTTCGAAATATACAGCTTAGAAACTGCTGTTGCTGTTTAGAAACGCGGATAAATCATTTTTTAAATTCAAGCACACCTAATCGTGGCAACAATTTGAGCTCACGCAAATGGTATGTCTATGACTTTGCAGCTATTAGGATTAGTATTTTACATGAGCTATTAGTATTTTACTAGAACTTTGTTTTGGGACACATGGCAGTCCGAGTAAAATCGTATCGAATCGCTTAATTTACAAGCAAAAAATGTTAACTAACTTTAATATATGAAGTCCCCGGGATGATTCTTTAATTTATAATTTTCAGAATATGCATATCACTATATATTCAGAATATGCATATAGTCATATATATTTTTTTATTAAAATGGCATTCGGGGTAAAATCACGACTGAAAATATGCCACTGCCTCCCGGTGTATAATGTATTTACATATGTCTGTATAATGTATTTATGCCTATCCATGTATGTACATACGAGTACTTACATAGATAATATCATGTACTTTATGCTAACATGTATATTTTGATTTTTTAGGTATGTCATGCATAAATAAATAAAATGTACACACGATTTATCGTTTCACTCCAACATGGTCCGGATAAACGAGTATTTACTGTATATTTGAATTTAAATCAACAATATGTTCACACATTAGCGAAGGAAATTATTATTATTATAAATTAACGTTATTCAAACATATAGGATTTTATTATATTAATCCCTATAGCGGCGCCACTGGCTTTAAAACACTAGATATTTTAAGGTCACCTTAAAATTCTTAAGCATCCGGTCCTGAAATGGAAACAGACGAACATAAAATGTAACAGACTGCCTAGTGCTTTGCTCACGAAAGATACAGAAAAAGGACTAAAATCAATAGCAGAACCGAAAAAAAAATAAGAACTGTCTTGTCTAAACTCCTCCCACGAATACGGGTAACATGAAATAAGAAATGTTAGCTATTCTATTCGGTCGTCTCTGTCGAATTATTTTCAGCAAACTTGTAATTCGAATAAGAGAGAAACTCGCCGCGAGAGAATTAAACTCATAGCCTTGCATTATGTTCTTCCTTTCCATTTGAAAGACATTTTCTTGCTTGGCATCTTTTAATTGTGTGATGGGAGAATGGAATGAAAGTCTACGTATAGATTGCAGATTTGGAATTAATAAGTCGACGTGCCGTTCAGATGATATTAAATAGTTAATTATTTATAATTTAAAAAATCGTAACGTTTTTAAAAAATGTTTTTTTTTAATAGTTATTTAACGACTCTTATAAAAACATTTTTTTGTTACTTCAGCGTCATGTAATTGTGGCTTTTGACAGTACAAAGACATGAATTTCTTGTCAATATGACAACATTTGATGTCTTTATTATAATATGGTATTACAAAAAAAGGCTCGAATAAAGCCAAAACAGGGTGTAATTCTTATTTTTTAAATATAGCTAAAACATAAAATAAACAAACAAATGTAGTCAATTAACAATTTATTTTAAAATCACTATTTAATAGGTTTTCCATTACTAGCAATGACTGCTTCCAACAGTCTTGGCATAGAATGAGCCAACGTTCGACAGTAATCTGTATCCACATTTTCCCAAACCGGCCAACAAAAGTTCTTCCCTGTTTTACGGGCGAAAAATTCTGACATGAATTTCCTTGACTTATCGTCCCAAAACCATTTCAATTGGATTGAGATTGGAACTTCTGGGTGACCAAGGCAAAACGACAATGTTGTTTTCCAAGAACCAGTCCCGCACTAATCTGCAGTTGTGAATTGGGCAATTGTCCTGTTGGAAAGTAAAATTAGTTAAATTAATTGTCCTGTTGGAAACTACGTTCGTTTGATAGCAAATCTGATTTGCAAACTTCTATCATTTGTCACTTGGCATTGTTTTACTTTAAAGCTCAATTTTTTCGATATTTTACAGTTGCTTAATCAATGTCAACAACATTAGTCATGCCAAAATCAGTACAAAATATTTAATTTCATAATTTCAGGAATTTTATTGATTGATATTGATTGATGATATCCTATTTTAAAAAATGCATATTTCTGCCCCATATTTTTTGAGCCACCCTGTATATATTAAAAATTTCTTTTGATAATTGTGTATCTACTAATTAAACAAAAGTCGACGATTTCGAGCGTTTTTAAACTCCCAAATAATTTTTATTGGATTTATCTGATAATTCAAGATTGAATTGAGATTAACTAAAACAATTCGAGACAAAACCAGACGGGACGAGATAAGGCCTTGTCTCGTTTCGTCTCGTCTCGAAAAATTTTATCTCGAAATTTCGAGACGAGACGAGAGCTTTATCTCGTATCGTTTCGCGGCAACTCTATTAAAGATCTTATGGAAAAAATTATAATAGAAGTTTTTTACATAATAATGCACAAAATTGTTAACTCATTGGAAGGTAGATTTCAAAACGTCAACAGCTATTCAAAGATTTCGAATGTTTCTTCCAAGCAGTTTTGATTTTTTAGAGAAATTTACAGTTTTCATAAAAATAGTTACCGAGAAACTTGAAGGTGAAATAACATTTTTTCCCGTAATTCAAGATATAATAATTATAAAGATATAAATAATTTAAAGCAGCAGTTATTAGATTTTGCCACTAAATGGCATAGGCTGTCCCAAACACTGCGATGAATATGAATATTCAGTTGTTAATTTAGAAATAAAAAACAACGATGACGATATCGATCTCTTACAAAACGACATAATTAATAAACAAGATGCAAACAATTATTGTTTTGCTGTTACAGTTTGCTTTTAAAATATAATATGTATGCCGGTGCCTACGCCGATCTCCACAGGGCTTACCAATATATACTTACTTTATCCATATCACAGGTTAGTTGTGAACGGTCATTGTAAATACCCAAATATATTTTGAACACGCTACGAAATAGTTTGGGACAGGACCATCTCTAAGCATTTATGCTTATGGCAATTATTGAAAAATATGTTCTGCAGTCTTTAGATAATAATGATATATCTAATTAATCATTTAATTGAAAATTGTAAGTCACTAAGAGAACTTTGTCCACTGATTAGAGCATGTTTTAGTTAGATAAGGTGCAAACATTTCTTAGAATAGCAACAGCGTTCCCAAATAGGTAGTTAATATGTTTATCTGTACGTTAACCGTTACCTATAACGTAACCTTTAACTCATTAATGAATAAACTTTAAACGCAATTTAATTTATTTTTTAATTAATAACTCGTTTATATAGTAAATAGTGGAAAGTTATACAATAATAGAGCATCGCCCGGCCTGATTCTTAGTGCCAGTCCGCCCCTGAATTTAGATATTCGTATTCCTATCACATCTTATATTATTATATCTATATTATTATGTACATAACTATGATTCAATTTAGCATAATAAAATTAAAGATTAATTAAGAGTCCCAGTGGAAAGTAGCGTATTGCATACCGCATACATGAAGTAAACACAGATTTAGTTTTTGCTGCATAGTACGATTATAGGTTATAGTACTAATAATTATTATATGTTGGGAGAGGGCCTCTAATATTAGATGCGCTTGCATATCTCTGTGGAAACATACGCGTAGTGCCATCTATTAACAAGAAGCTCGCTTACACCTTCAAGGTAATACATTGCCTATATTTGTAGAATCCAATTCCTTTGTAACTAACTCCTTCAAGCTTCATGCGGGGGGGACTGATAGAAGATCGAATTTTGCGTGTATTCACCTTTTTAAGTCTCTATTCCGTGTTCTAAAATATTATGAAGGCATAAACTTAGAACTTTATTATACAAAGTGTTTCTAAATTGATGCGGAAACCTTGGGAACTGAATTTTCGACCAAAATTAAGGAGGGGATAGCATATAAGAATTTTTTTCAACACCCCTTCCTTCTCCAAGTTACAGCCCTCTTAAGTTGTGGTAAAAGACATGTTTTTATTTATTTTCTCCACAATGGAAGAATTTATAAGACAACTTGCACTACTACACTGGCGGACAACTTGCACTAATAAAATAACAGTTTGTTACAGTTTTTGTAACGCTGACATATTGATACAAGGGGGTAAAAAAGCCAACCTCTATAATATTTTTCATCAGAACTTTTTAACGCGTCGACACATATTTCTTATACTTTTACATTCATTTCTCCTGAATTTTTATACCAGATGTCTAAATATAAATCAAATACAAAATACGTCTTGCTACACCAGTTCTGCTACGTGCTACGTTCTAACCATAGTTCAGCTCTAAACGTCCAAACGAAATTCCATACAATACATTCCACCCGACGACGTTCCCCAGCAAAGAAAGTGGTTCCATCTATCACTCTTGTCTTGTCCGATCATCTATTTTGGCGTGCTGTTATATTACTTATAAATATTTACTGATCGTTTTTTAGAGGACGGACGGACAGTAGAAAAAAGATAAATAGTAGTCGGCATCATCACTAATGCCTACTTTTTGGTAATAATGGTTTTGTCCATTCGAATCGAAAAATATAGGTGACTATCACGACGATATGAACGTATATATCTTTGAGAAGTATTTTTATCGTATGTTGGATGTTATTGCTCCTGATTCGTATAATGCGAAATACAGATCTGACGGAAAGCTCATATAACTGAATGGTTATCAGGAAGAAACGCTTTCCAAACAACAAAATAATTTTTGCTGAATATTAGTGTTTAAAAGATCCAAAAATTATTATATGTAAATAATATTAAATTAATTTAAAAAATAGTATTAACTTTACAATTTTCGAAAAAATTAAAACTTCGAGAATTTGTGGGTGAGTGTTAAAATGAATAATATAAATGTTGCTGTAGGTAATATATTAATAATTTTGTGTCTGATTTTGAAGATACCTATTATAGATACCTATTATTATACCCCAAGTGCTTTGGCGATTTTAACATTGATTGATTGAAATTTAATACAAGAGTAAAGTACTTATACATATTTCAGATGGCATTGGACTGAAACAAATTCTTAGTGAACCGGCACGAGTAGGGTATTATAATACAGTAACACTTTTAGATTTCGTAATAATTTCCGATACATGTCAATTCTCTACTAGTGGCACTTTTTCTTTACCCATGATTTCGGACCATGACTTAATTTTTTCCTATGGGTCTCCAGTGACTTCAATTATGTACAGAGATCTCTAACACATAAAGTTAGAAGTAGCACAAGAGAAAAATCATAACAAAAATATAAACGCACCAAAAGTGTTGTTCATTGGGAGTATTATAAACATTTACGAAATACTTATTACTTAATTACTTATTACTTAATTCAATAAGAAGAGAGAACAAGCATATTTGCAACACGCAATTCAGAATGATAACAAAGTAATACGGAAAACAATAAAGAAATTAAATATTTGTTATAAATCTAATAACATTTACAATAACTTATCAAATAACGTAAACCAAATGCACAATCATTTTATAAATTTCATATCTCGAGTCATCCGAGTAACAACTTGTTAGATTACTACAGTAATAGAATGAACGATCTGACTCAATCACAGTTGTGCTTTAAAACAGTTAATTATATTGAAGTTGGTAATTTGTTGTTCTCCATTTACTAAATTTCAGGATAGCTCAAATTGTATTCGTTTTAAATTATTTCCTGAAATTTTTAAAACAAGAATGAAGAAGTTGAGTGCATATGACTGTTTATTATCAGATATGGTTAATAAAAATAAACAAAACCTTAAAACCTTAATCTTATCCTGCATAAAACCTACTTAACTTAAATCTACTACACAATATTTCTTAATACTAGCAAATTTTAAATTATTTACTACCTTGTAAAAATATGTTAATCCTCTTATCACCACGGATAAAACACCACTTTTTTGGAATCACTGGTACACGAACTAACAAATGCTGCTAGGCTCTGGTGCTGGTGTCATCTAGCGGGATGTCACTGCACTGCCTTTGGAATGCCGACTGCCTTTGCTGGAATCTCTGCTTTAGGATTTATACTCCCTCAAATTTGGGATTTATACACCCTCAAATTTATAACTTACTGCTGCTGTATTTGTAATCTTCTCACTTATTCATGACAGACACTTATTCATGCAGTTTTTCTGCTTCTTGACCATTTACACTGGTATTGTTGCTTACTTAGCACAAATTAACAATTATTACTTTGAATTTACAATTATTTTATAATAAATTTTCATGAAATTCAGGAGTGTGGCTGTTGCTTCCTCGAACGCCGTAACTAGACTCTATAATGTTTGTAGTTTCTACGGATGTACCGTAATAAAAAACAAATGCAACTTCCTGGTTACCTACTTATTTTCTTGTTGTGTTATTTTGATCTGGCCAGTCAGATTGATTCATAATATTAAATTTATTTAATTTCACTTAAAACTATTACACTTTGATTATCATATTATATAATTTTGAATTCT
The DNA here is from genome assembly GCA_964058915.1 of Tetropium fuscum. Lineage (NCBI taxonomy): Eukaryota > Metazoa > Arthropoda > Insecta > Coleoptera > Cerambycidae > Tetropium > Tetropium fuscum. Next base: position 12,092 of record CAXKVY010002612.1, read on the forward strand.
AAATACTATCATACAGATAAATTCAATTTCTGTCGTGTAGCTTCACTTTCTGTGTGACGCGTTCCCTCGACATTTTATGTTTGCTTCCTAGCTAAAACTTTCGAAACCCTTATTTACACTTATGCCTTTGCATTAATCCTTTAATTTAGATACAGTTTATTAGTGATCTATATTTTGTAATTATTATTTTAACTTGTCTATTGTAATTTCACTTGAAACAGATTTTTATGGCGATTAATTATGGCGATTAATTATAATTAATCTTATTAATTATAAGATTTTTATGGCGATATTACGTTTTGTCCAATCATGCGCGTAGCTGGTTGACGTTCCGCTATACTCTGTTAGTTGGTCATAGGTACGTGTTTGCTTGCGCTTATACTATAGTCTGTTCGTTAGTTGCAGGCTACTGAATTGAATTTGATATTAATTTGTTTAATCCCACTAACTGGAAAATAGCTAACGTTGTACATATTCCTAAGGTTGTATGTCCCTTAGCATATATACTGATTTAAGGCCTATTAGCATTTTGCCTGCTATATCAACAATTCTGAAATACGTTATAATCTCATTTAGTTAGGATTTTGTAGAGTGAGAGGCAAATAGATGCATTTATTTTGGTTAAGTATAAATAATTAAAAAGCTTAAAAAATAACAACAGCTAACAATAAGAGGCATCAGACAGAAAATAATAAAATATAACAATAAAAGACCCACACCACTAACCCAGAATTAAGAAAATTGTATCAACGCTTATCACAGCCCTGCTTTTTGTTATATTAACAATTATAAAAATAGCACTAACACACCCGCATAGAATTCCTGCAACATCCTAAACCATAAGTCGTCGATTAAAATCCAAAAAAAACGGACAGTCTAGAACAAGTTATCATCACAATATATAAATCCGGCTAAAGTATTTCGGAAGGAATAGTTGTCAAAGCATAGGCAAAATAGACGAATACCATAAGGTCTGATAATCAAATTAGGTGCATGCACTAGCTATTATTATAGTGATGATTATAATATAAGTTTTTTGTCTCCATATTTTCTTATAAGCCTTCTTCTGTGCGCTTACAATGAAAATAATGTGATTTTAACAAAAAAAAATGCATATTAAAAATGCCTTATTGTCACGCTTAATAAAGCGTGACTAATTCTATTATAAAAAATATGGAATCATGAAAATGTACTTTATTAGTATTGCTGAACTAGTCAAAGGTATTGGATACTCTTGATCATAACATTCTGTTGACGAAATTGGGCTATATTGGTTTGACTGGCATAGCTTTATCTTTTTTGTTTGAAAACTATGTCGCTAAAGTTAAACTCTGAAAGTTATTACAAACTGTAAAATACAGATGACACTCAATTATTTTTTTCACATCCATATTAACAAATTTTTGAAAGTTGCAATATTCTAAATGAATATTTATTAGAAATGAAGAATAATTTATAACGTATTCCTGCAGCATATGTTGCATCTTAATCCAAATTAATGTGTTACAATGCTGTTTGGTAAAACACAAGATATAAGTAATGTAGGTCAAATAACACAAATTCAAATTAATGAAACTCAACTGCGTTTCAAAACAGAAACTAATAATCTAGTTTAATATATCATTAAGATTTGAAAAACATATCCCGCTTTGTATAAAAAGGCATTAAACGGTTTATACAGCTCTAAACATATATTAAATACTAAATTAAATATAATGCTTTGTGACTCATTAGTGCTGTCAGTTTTTAATTATTGTGACACTATATCGCCCATGTTTATAAGCCGCCTCCATGAAACGGATCCAAAAAATTGAAAATTGTTCCCTACGTTTTATTTATGGAATCAGGAGACGCAGTCGAATCAGTTACAAGTTAGGTCACTGTAAATGGTATACGGTACCATTTGATTTAATACGTGTAAATATATTGCATGATATTGAATTTATCTACTACTTGCTAACCGGTTGCGTGTAAGAACAGCTCACGGATACCCTTGTGGTCTGCGTGTCTTCAGATTCTTTAAAAAAAAATCTATATAATATTTATAGAACAACATGTCTGATAAAGTTTATTATTATCATTATTAATATGGGAATCGAAGACAGTACGTCAGAATCTTCCTCAAGAAGAACCTCAATATTACAGAACTGATTTAACACATTTATACAGCACTATAATAATATATAGTATTTGTTTATAGCTTACAATTTGCAATTAGCTAAATCCCATATTTCCATAAAAAAATAAGTAGGTATCTAACAGCTATTTATGTAACCAATTGGGAAAAGTACTATTTTGTGTAACGAGCAGATTTCTGCGGAACGAGCGCTAGCAAGTTCCCCAAAGGATGCGAGTTACACAAAATAGTGTTTCCCAACGTGTTTCATACAAGATTTACTCTAATTTTCACCAATTTTATATTTTATGAGAAGAAAACTGAATTTTATACGTTTAAAAACAATTCAATAGGTTGTAACGGTGTGACAGCTCGTCACTTTCATAGCTTGTCAGGTCTAAATAACCTACTATTTAATGAACTTTACACAACCAGTTGCGTAATATTTTACTTTTCGTAACTGGTTGTGAGAAATCAGACGTTTCCTAACGTCAAAGGGGTTTGACAAGTCACACTTTACTGTATTATTACTGTTATTTAAGTTATTTTTAATGAGTTTTATTACTCTCTTTCATTTCCAAATAGACTATAGTTCCTATAAAACTATTTTAATCGGGATCACGGCTCTGTGATAGAGACACTCATATGCCGAGTAATTATCATTAAACTGTAACTCGGCAGATTTATTTGTTGAAGAACATAACAGAATCATTATCACATGATGTTGAAATTTAAGTTGGCAGCTCAGTGTTATTTATAGTTCATTATTTTCTTAATTCATTGTTTATTCTACTGTTAGAAGATCCGCCTCATTCAGGTTAGTGCAAATGCCTGTGACTATACTGTATCCAACGAGAGAAGGGATTTGCACTCGAGCGAAAATTCGTCTGTTTTGGTCAGATCTCAGCCCCTTAGAACATTAGTTCAACGCCCTCAACGTCTTAATTGGCTCAGCAGGTAGCCAGGGCCGGCGCCTGGGTCCGATACCTACCTGGTACCTAATTATATAAAGTACCTACTACTGCCTACCTATTCACAGTTTGTATTTGTAGTCTCGCAAGTACGGTTATTTTAGTTGTGTTGTTTACGGTTGTGAAATAAGTTTTAAATCTATTATAAGGATGGCAGCAGCCAGAGACGAGATAAATCCACCATTATCGCCAATTAAGAAGAATCAAAGAGGCCAGGTAAAGAAATATAATAATAAATATGTTTTATTTAATACGCATACTATTCACCACCAGTAACCGTGGTCATGATTTATTTTTGTTTTTAATTTTAGGTCGTGCATCAAAGTCAAAAAATAATTATAATAAATTTATATAAGAAATTAAAGGAAGACAATCCGCAAATGTCGTACGAAGAGACAGTTTTAACACTAACCAAACAAACGGGCATTGGAAAAACTACAATGAAAAAAATTTTAGCAGAATATAATAGAACCGGTCAGGTAACGGAACCTAATTTTAAAAAAAGCCGTCAGTCTTTTAAAGAAAAGATCGATGATTTCACTAAAATTGCTATAAGGAGAAAAGTACACGAGTTCTATCGAAATAAAGAATTACCAACAGTAGACAAAATTTTGCAAGTAGTAAATGATGATGGAGATCTACCACTTTCATAACGCTCATACATTTATAATAAATTTATGTTAAGTAAATAAAATGTTTTCATGTTTTCAAAATAAAATTTATTTCACCTACTTACGAATTTATTTCATCGAATGACGGTCCTGCGTAGCTCGTTACAGAGCCCCTCCTCTTTAGTCGCCGATGCGCAAAGCAAGTCCATTCTCTCGTTGGATAGAGTATAGGTCTATGACTTGAATTACGATAAGCTTTGAATCAAAACTTTACATATATTCATTACTATTACAAACATTGTATTTCAAGTGTCCTTGTGTTATTTCAATGTGAACTTTTTTTTCACTTGCATGTGGACATTTTATATTTTATACGAAATACATATATTCTTAAATTTAGTGTATATTAGCTGCATTATTTATAACCCGATTTGCATTGGACAAAAACTGGAAGTAGTTTAATTATCATATTTTTTTAATAGCAATAAATAAATCATAATCATATTTTATTATGATCCGTATAATGTCCCGATAACGTTTGACAAAGCCCGTCATGTCCGAGTAAATGCGACCACGAACGAACATGTCATGGATATAAATAATTTGGTTGATATGTAATGATTTTAGATAAATATACCAAGTCGGCATGGAGTGGTTTAAAGTTTAAAGATCTAGTTTCTTTTAACACCCAAATATGACATGTGTTAAAAAAAATCACTGTGTAATGGCTTAAATACAGTGATGAATCTATTATTTTAATCTATCATTTTCTATAAATTTCATGTAATTATACTGCAATTTATACATATTACTTATAAGCACGCGCACTACATTTATTGAGGATTTGCATTTTTAATGAGTTTTATTACTCTCTTGCATTTCCAAATGGACTATAGTTCCTATAAAACTATTTTAATTGGGATCACGTCTCTGTGATAGAGACACTCATATGCCGAGTAATTATCTTTAAACTGTAACTCGGCAGATTTATTTGTTTAAGAACGTAACAGAATCATTATCACATGATGTTGAAATTTAAGTTGGCATCGCAGTGTTATTTATAGTCAATTATTTTCTTAATTCATTGTTTATTCTACTGTTAGAAGATCCGCCTCATTCAGGTTAGTGCAAATGCCTGATGTGACTAGGTCTATGACTTGAATTATGATAAGCTTTGAATCTAGACTTTACATTATTCCTATTATAAACATTGTATTTCAGGTATCCTTGTGTTATTTCAATGGGAACTTTTTTTCGCCTGCATCTGAACGTTTTATATTTCATAGGAAATACCTATTACCTATATTCTTAAATTTAGTGTATATTAGCTGCATTATTTATAACATTATAATCCGATTTATCACTGGACAAAAACTGGAAGTAGTTTAATTATCGTAATTTTTAAATAGCAATAAATAAATCATAATCATAGTTTATCATGACCCGTATAATGTCCCGACAACGTTTGTCAAAGACGTCATGTCCGAGTAAATGCGACCACGAACGAACATGTCATGGATATAAATAATGTGGTTGATATATAATGATTTTAGTTAAATATACCAAGTCAGCATTGAATGGTTTAAACTTTAAAGATCTAGTTTCTTTTAACACCCAAATACGGCATGTGTTAAAAAAATCACGGTGTAATGGTTTAAATACGGCTGATGAATCTATTATTTTAAACAAAATTTAATCTGAAATTAAACAGACTCGTGTAATTGCTCTTATTCTAGATGAAACAACCGATGCTACCAATTTAAGTCAACTTTTCGTAGTAATACGTTGCGTCAAAAAGGATAAAAATTGAGTTACGCTACAAATAGGTAGGTTTCTAAGAATTGCTTCCTTTATTTGAAATGTCGCCGCACAGCACTGTATAACAATTTTGTCTTGATACCTTAATAATCTAACAGTAGATGCAAATATAGGTATAATTTGCTCTATAAGCTTAGGTACAGAAAATTGGGTTATTTAATTTGTTATACATATTTCGAGGACATGGAGTGGAAGAACAGCTTAGCTGTTTCTACGGAAAGCCGATATAACTGAATTAACTTATTATTAGAGCAGCGATTCGCGGTCTCTGTCGGTTTTTTTTCTAGTAGAACCAGGTAGAACACGGTATGTTTTGTTAAGCATGTCACTGGTCATATAAAATCGCATTTTACGACATTTTTTCGTGGTCTTTTTAAATTAATAAAAATGAAGAATACTGTATTTTAATAAAATTTTTATTTTTTTTTATTTCCACCATCCTATCTATCTAATAAAATTAAAACTAATAAAGTTATCGATGTATTTTTTGACAATTGAAGTACAGACTATATCGCTTAAGTATTTAAATTATATGTATTACAACTGGTTTATATCAATAGATAATCTTTTTTATTTTAAGGTTTTGTGAACCCATTTCTTCGAGCTGCAGATAAATGGCAAAGCCGTATTAATCACGTACTAGATGAAAAGCTAAAATGTGGAGCGCAGGCCCCTATTGGCCCCGCAGCTACCGCGCTGGGTGGTTTTATAAGTGAGGATGAGGAAAAGCTCACAAATACACAATTTCAATTATATTCATCTGCAAAGCAATCATCAGAATGTGATTTCGCCGATACGGCATCTCTATTTAGAAACAATGGACAGTCCGATGACTGCGCGAAAGGACTAAGAGAATGCGATTGAGTGAAGTACAATATTAAAAAAATATATTTCCTTTTACAATCTGAACATTCGGAACAGCAGAAACAAATTAAACTATAAGCTGTTTAAGCCTCAAGTTCTTGTTTGAAAAAATATTATTCTTTTATTTTTGCTGTAAATACATTATTTTGTAGAAGTAAATTGATTATTTTCATAATTAAATCTAAAAATTATTAATAAAATAAAATTTTAGGAAAATAAAAAAATAGGCCTTGATGCAAACAGAAAATACGTACTTAATACACCAAGTACACCTAAAACAAATACTTACGAGTACAACCAGGAAGTGCGCCTGAGAGTTTATAATACCTCACTAACAATACACGACACAAATAAATAAAAACAACATTAAAATCACAAAGGTTATACACAAATGATATGACGTTACACGGAAATAGCCATTTATCCCTTCTATGACGTCAGTAGTATTGCTGCGCACATCGTTGCGTTTGGTGAATTCGCCATTTTCTAGCCTAATGCAACAACAATTAAATGAAACCCTATACCTATCTATACCTTTCCCGTACGAAGAAGATATTGGAGCATATAATAAGTGTTTTTTTTATCAAATAACATAAAATTTTCCTTTTCAGTATTAAATTCATCGGTAACCGCTCTTATGAAATTATTAGCTAAGTCGATTGATAACATTTTTATCCTATACCGACGAGGAAAAACTAGAATGAATTCAATTTAGGATACTATTTATATAAAAACAATGTCCCTTAGCTATGTATGTAGGTACTGTTTATCTAATGTACTTATGTAGCAGTAGTTTTATTATTATCAGAAATTTTAAGTAGTCTAGTAGGCTATGAGTATGTTTTAACAATTAAGTTTAATACTCTACTGATAACAGTAGACATTAAAGATAAATTATCAATAAAAGACAATCAACAATATGGAACGATAAATGTTTTATGGTATGGTTAAAGATAGATAAATAAAAATAGCAAGTCTACTAAATCGATAGGAAATGTTAGGGACGGGGGATTTAAAAGTAAGTGGCAGATAATTTTCGTTATAATATTCCTTTGGCTTCAATGTGAATTTCGAATATGAGTTTCCTCTATACGTTTTCATTAATACGGTGTATTACTCTGGGACAATTTTATGTCTTCAATATCTATCGAAATAAAAATACTCTAAAGGCCGTATATCTTATTTTATATTATTATAGCTACATTTAGCTAAAAGCGGTTTTATAGATCTAAGACTGAGTGTTTTGTTTTAACCTGCAAACAGTGCAAACTCACAGGCCGAGATATAAAACCGCTTTCATAAAATGTGTTATAAAAGAAGATATACCGCTGCAACTTTATACACAAAACTACTACGTTGACTAGGTACTACAACTTTGAACTACGACTTTTTGTAAAATTTTAAAATAATCCAATAATAAACAAGATGTTTGTAGTGGTATCCATGGTCCACCAGTACAAAGGTACAGTCTTTTTTAGTAAAATATAGAATGTAGAGGCGGAAGTGTAGCCACGATTTATTATGATATAAATTATTTGATTATTGTGCAAGAGATATTTCATTAAATTGGGTTACCAGTTTTCTAGAAGGTCGAAGACAATACTCACCCTAAAAAATAAGAACCCTAAATCATAAAAGCAAAAGTTTGATGAACAGAGCTGAATCAGAATGTTTGGATGTAGCTACTGTATGTATCCCACATGGTTCTGTATTGGGCCTTGTGTTATTTCTTTTGTAAATAAATGATATAAATTATTCTTTGCCATCATCTGCATACATCAGATGAAATTTTTATTATTTTATCTAATCCATGTGGTCACATTTCATTGTAATAACATTTTGGATATATAATCAGTCGGTTTTCCCATAACAGTTTATATTTTAAAACCGAAAAATAATATATTATGATGTGAGAAAAATTAACTTTATGTGCTAAGTGTGGAACGTAGTGAGTCAGTCAATGCATGCGAAGCACATAAAGTATAAAGTATGTTATTATCTGGTCATCATATTATAGGTCCTACTATTTTTTCGTCAAAGTTATAAATTCTATGTAAAATGATTAAGATAACAGAAAAAAAGGATTTTAAATAAAGATTATAAGAACGAATCTTGTTTTGACGCTATTCTGTTGCGGTTAAAGAAAAAAAAATTCTATTGGCATCGTTTAGGGCTTGTCTTTCTAAGATTATTCTTCTTGTATGCCACCACCTCCTTATTCTTCTTCTTTATTTTCATGAACTGCATAACTCATTCACACATAACTATGAAATTAGCAGCATCAATTACCATTGTTTCACTAGCCATTTTTTATTGTAATAAATGAATATTTGTTATTCCCACACTGAGTAATCTTCGGGATCTTTCTACGCCACATGTGTCTACACCACCCTGCTCGCCTATACTCATTAGTTTACCGAGTTGTCCGGCCAGGGACGGATGGGCCAACGGGGACTTCGGGAGATTTCCCGAATGGCCGGTCGCTTCAGGGACGCTGTGACTAGAGGCCGGTCCACAAGCGACAAGCGGCTACGGAGAGCAATTTTACTTTGGCTTCGGAGCTTCCGCATGCGCAGTGTAGAGGTTAGAGTTAGGTGTGTGGGAGATTTTTCTGTCATTCAAAGAGTTTGTTAAATGTATCTATGCTGTTATAATCTGTTTGTTAAGATGTAAATTAAATGAAAAATTTTCAGTGAGAAATATAGAAATGGTTCTAAAATGTGATATGCAAAAAGTACTTTTCAAAGCATTCAAATTTAGGAATGCATGTAAAACCATTTCATTCAGGAAAGTATAATGAAAATACCTACTACTTATTTATTTAATTAATTAGTTCATGGTATATTTTTTAAGTTTATTTATAACTATATACCTAACACTCGGAGTAGTTTCCACAAACATCAAAACACTTTCACTTCGCTCGACGCGCGTTTCGCCAACCAAGTTGGCATCATCCGGAGACGATTAAAACTAAAAATCTTAAACTAAAAATCTACCCTATTTATACTATTTATGGTGAAATCATTAGTCACGCTTCAATGATTAGTTGCTAAGCAACGCGTAAAGCGGGCTATACGGTATAGGTCCCTTGTCGCTATTCATACTACTTTTACACTTTACAATTTCTATGCTCTCAAATCCAATTGTCTATTATTGGTCACATTTCTGACTAATCTTAAATTACTAATATCTATTCTATGATTGTTGTCAAAAGCATGTTGTGCAACACTAGACTTATCTGTTCTTCCATATTTTAGATGAGCCATATGTTCTTTAAATCTGGTGTTAATTGATCGTCTCGTTTGTCCAACATATTTTTGATCACAATCATTACAACTAATTTCGTAAATCCCAGACCTCTCATTTGGAACAATTTTATCCTTTGGATTGTCTAAAAGTTGTTGTAATTTATTACTCGATGAATGAATCGCTGTTATACCCACGTTTTTGAAGACCTTACTCAAACCACGAGTAAACCGGGGTTCGTAAGGGATGGATACATATTTTGGAGTCTCTATATCCTTTTGAAAGGTCGTAGAATTACGAAGTGTGTCCTTAAATGTACGCTTCCTAATTAGTTTTTCAACTATATCTCTCGGATAACCATTACTCACAGCTATATCTTTAATTAATACTTTTTCTTTTTCAAACCTCTCATTACTGAGAGGGAAACTTAGTAAACGATGGACAAGAAAATTAAAACTTGCCATTTTATGTTGATAGCAGTGGTGAGAGTCATTAGGGATATATCTGATCGTACTGGTATCTTTTCTATATATATATATATATATATATATCAAATTCTAACCTATTGTCACTATTTTTAATTACTAATACATCTAAAAATGGAAGTTTTCCATTATTTCCTAGTTCATATGTAAACTTTACAGAAGTGAAACGACTATTTAATTTGGAAATGAAGTTTTCTACATCCGCAATCTTAGTGTCAAACACGGCAAAAATGTCATCCACATACCTTAGCCAAATCCTAGGAAAATACTCGAATTCTTCTTTTGCTTCAGTTTCAAATCGACTCATGAAGACATCAGCAATGAAAGGCGATAAACAGTTACCCATTGCGGTTCCTTCATGTTGTTCATAGAACTTGTCATTGAAACGGAAGCAATTTTGTTTCATACAAAGTTTTGTAAGGTTTATATATTCTTCTATTACTTCTTTTCTATAGTTGTTTAATTCGAGTAAATCCTCAAGATAGTCCAAGGTCTGTGGAATTGGTACACTCGGAAATAATGAACAAACATCAAAGGAAATCAAAATTTCACCCTCTTGCAATTGAATATTCTTGAATGAAATTCAATGAAATCATTCGAATTTTTAACTGAAACTATAACTAGGTATATACCTATCAACAATCCATACTTTGATCTAGGTATTTTTAATTTTGTTATTGGATTAATATGCGTACCGTTGTGAGCTTTGTCGTTCTAACAAATGGGACAGGTATCACCAAAATGTGTTTCCATAAGTTTATTTTTTTCTATCTAATATTAATATTAATTTGATTGTAGATAATTTTCTCCTCTTTATCTTACTACCGGATCACTTTTTGCGTAAGTAGCTTGGTTTGCAAGTTATAACCCAAAAACCACTGTTTTTTTGATGTTTTCTCATATTTGTGGGGAAATTTTTTGTTTTTGTGTTGGACAACTTCAGATTCGGGCTCAGCTCACAAAAATATCCATAGAATAAATCAATAAAATTAATTACACCAGAACTTTCCACTTCAAACTACAATTTGACTGGCCTACAATAACTTATTATATTTGAACAAACACTCTTATATCTGTTATGCTGCTATTGGAACTCAATATACTATCCAAGTATCAAAATCTTGGAAGTTGGCGGTTACGTCACAAATTTATTTTTAAACTGCAACATACGGTGTTCGAGTGTTCCTCGTTAAAAAATAATAAAGCTAGAGAGACAACAAAAAGAAGTCCATTGTATATGACTGTTGATATATCCTACTAAGGTTGTTGTAGGCTGCTGTATGACAAAAACGAGAGGGCACGATTTCGTACATCGTAACTCTAGCGAGAATAATATCGGTCAACTAATCGATTTCTTTTGA
>CAXKVY010002613.1:0-28810 GCA_964058915.1 Tetropium fuscum
ATTGAGAATAGGGAACATTCCCATATTTTTTTTATTGCATAAAAATGTTTTACCATACTGAAAAATAAGATACGCAAAATATGACGCATTAATTTATTTTATTAATTCCCAATTATAAATTTGTTATAAATTATTAGTTTCGCGCCCGAGCGATTCGTTTCAAACAGGTTCAAAGTCGTGACGCCACATTCTACAATTATTTACAAACGACGAGAAGACCGATTCGGTCGGGAGATCCCAGCCCTCGACCGCTTGTTTTCATAGTTCATTCGGCCGCTTTACGGCGCAACGCCTACCGAATATTGTAGATTGTGACGCCACAGCTCGTTTCGAGTCGCGTCAATTTTATCGCTGTTTAGATCCTTCATTTCATACTGGGCTGCAATTTTTGACCATTCGTTTATTAAAAACGCTTCGTGAATTAGCGAAATATCCTAAAATGCAATTTTTCGCTTCTCGCGTTTAAACGCGATTACGAGAATTGTCACTTGTTTTTCCTCGAGCGATCGTTTAGTGATGGTTGTGGGTATTATAGGTTATGTCTACAGAAGGTGCTCTGTGGTCTACAGTGAAATGTGACAAATATTCTAATATTTCTCAGTAGTTGCAAAGTGGAAATGGATGAATTAATGCATGTTAATGCAATTACCAATTTGGAAGTCGCTGAACAGCAGCTGCTTCGCAATAATCGCTATCATCCTCGCGATCCTTTCATAGAACTGAATGAAAGACAGTTTATGAACATGTTCAGATTGTCAAAGGGTTTGTGTGAATATATAACCAATTGGTAGGACCTTACGTGGTACCTCAGCAGAGAAACACGGATTTGGATGTGCCAAGTAGATATGCAAAACAATGTGCGAGAGCAATATTATATGAATAAACTCTAATATATTATAGGTATGTTTTAATAGCACTTAATTTATTTTGCGCATCGATTTTAGTGAAATTTGCCCTTTGTTTACCACTAACTAACAATGGGAATTCGACGATTAAATTTTTTTGTTTCTGACATATTAATAGGTACCCTTTTCGGCCATTGTTTACTTCAGGGGCTTTGGGACCACACTCCCTGATTTCCGGATAAGTAACAGGAATAAAATCCCACTCCACTCATTTTATTTCAAGTAATAATTATTATAAAGTAGAATGTGTCAAATGTCAAATGCGACGTTTAAATCATTTAGTATTTCTTTGTTTTATTATTGGTTTCTATGGAAACAGCAATGGTATTTAGTCATTGCGACAAGGTACTGCAAACGCAAATTATGGTGACGCTGCGTAAATACCAAACTTTATCAATATTATCAGGCTGCGTTATGTTCGATTAAGTACCCTATTCAATATAATCAGACTTTCATTTTTGTATAACCCTACAATTTACGATTTAATAACATCAAAAGTAATAGAATATTTAAAAACATAAAAGAAATATCGATACATGACACAGAATATTTTTGGTAGAGAATTTTGTGATAAAGCTTATGTTTTTCCCTAAGATAAAGCGTTTAGAAGATATTGTAAAAAAACCAGTGCGGTGTCCCTAAGGGGGTGAGATAGGGATGAAGCTTACCCCTGATAGGGGGTGAGAACTATTTTGATATGTATTGTTACCCATCAACGCTAGACTACATGTAGGTACTTAAATTGGAACAGTATTATTTATAAAAATATCTTCACCAGGGCCCCACAAAAAATAATTACACTATTTTCATATTTCCTACGCACATTTTGTTTGTACGAGAGCTGCTGGGAATGGAATCCTCTACAACTTTGTCATTTAAATGTGCCACTTATTTTCAATAAAAATGGTCCAAAACTTGAAAAAACTGGGCCATTCCTAACTGTTTGCTTATTATTAGCAAAATGATTGAATTCAAAAATATTTATTTTTTAAAACAATATTCAATATGAGGATTGTAGGGGATTAAATTCATTCTCTACAAATTTGTTACTTATCTTTTTCATCAAGAAATGCAAAATACACGTGCAAATAGACCAAAACAAATCCAAGATGGCGGACACTTCTCATTAATTAATGGGCAAGGCAAGAATATGATTTTATCATCTACTCCGAGGGGGACTTGCGCTAAGTATAAAGAAGCAACAGTTAAATAAGAACCAGCCCTGCCTGTAACAATATCTCAGGGTAGCAAAAACTGTAATTTTATTAGTATAAGTTGTCCACCAAATTTAACTTTTTTTTTTACCCCAACTTTGGAGGGCTGTATCTAGCAGGGGAAGTGGTTTCGGAAAAAAATATGTGAAAGCCCCAATTAATTTGTGATGAAAATTCACCTCTTTAAATCCCATGCATAAATTTACACCTACCGACTGTATACAGTCGGTAGGTATATCTAGATTGGTGACACCTAACTAGTTAATTAATTTAAATAAAAATAAAAGCGTTTAAATTAAATATGTTTAATAAAAAATATTGGAAACTTACAATTATTATTTACAAAACAGTTTGTCTCATGATATATATATACACTATTATAAAGTCCGATTTATTTTATATGAACCGGCATCAAACTTAAACCGCCAGTTTTTGCCTTTGCTTTAGGACTCTGCTTTTTGGCTCTTTTAGCCTTGCCCCTGGTGGCTCTCTTTTTCCCGGGCGATCTTGGCTTTCTTTTATAACTTTTCTTATATCTTTTGTTACCTCTCTGATAACCACCGGTATACTTTCTCTTGGTACCTTGGCTTGTTGTAGACCAGTCATTATCGTCAAGCGAATATTGCGTGGTTTCTGGCTCAGGCTCGGCCTGAAGAGAATCAACCTCCTCTGCAAATTTTTTTGTGATCTTCAAAAAGAATTCCCCGAATTTCTTAAAGTTCGCAACAGTAATGTGCTGGATTTTCAAAAACTCTTCTTTAGTTTTAGGAAGAATTTCCGACATACTCTTTATAGCGGATAAGTTCATAATTGACGATAAAGTGACGTTCTTCTCTAGCGCAAGCCTACGGCACTCTTCTAGTAGTTCCTCGTGACACCGTACTTTGATTTGGCTGACTTCATACCTACTAGGGGTACGTTTCTTAGCTTTAGACGTCGAGGGTCCTGGTTGTACAGGTATAATATCTAATTTAGGATAAACATCGTTGGATTTCTTAGTTACACTTCCGGCATCGCTGGAAATGGCAATACTAATATTTAAATTTGGCGAATTTAAAGTATTGAATTTCGGTCCAGGTTTAATGTACACCATGGGAAATTCCCCAGTGTACGTATGGTGGTCGGCTAGTATGTTTTTCATAATTAGATCTTTCAGTATTCGATGTACATGAAGAATGCTCATTTTTTGACCAGCGCCAAAATACTTGTGACGATCATATCCTTTATCAAGTACTCGTTTCTGCTTTGAACCTCTATAAACATCTGCGGCATTCATCAGAGTAATATTACTTGTTTTAGACAAGTCTTGAATTAAAAATCCTAATTCTTTAGCTTCTTTGGAGACATCAATAATGTTATGATTATTGAAGTTTTCGCAGTTATCACAGGTAGTTTCTTTATTTTCTATGCATATTTTCCTATTAAAATTTTCACCCAAATGTAGTAGCTGCAGGTGACGTCTACAGTCTACTATATTCTCCGCAAACGCAACCATTTGATTCAGATTTTCCATGTGACCATCCAAGGTTTTTTTTGAAGCACCACGGTCCAAAAATATAATTTTCTTCAATCTGATTACATCGGAGTAATTGTAGAATAAGTAAGAATAAGAAATATCTCCGTCCCGACCAGCCCTTCCCGATTCTTGATAGAATGCTTCTACCGACTTGGGAATTGAGTGGTGAACAACGAAACGCACATCCGGCTTATCAATACCCATTCCAAATGCTATAGTTGCTACAATAACATAAAACTGGTCTTGCATCCATTCTCTCTGGACATCTTCCCTGAGTTTATCTCTCACTCCGGCATGATAATATTTTGTTTTTATACCCGCTGCACATAATGTCTTAGCTACTGACTCACAGTCTTTCCTAGTTAAACAATAAATTATACCAGATTTGTTCTTAAATTTTTCCTTTAACAACTGTACTATTTCACTTATGGATGAGCCAGATTTCGTGATTACTCGGTATTTTATATTTGGTCTATTGAAACTTAGAATGAACATTTTAACATTCTTTAAACTTAAACTGTTTATTACATCTTGCTCTACTTGCTTCGTTGCAGTCGCAGTCAAGCACATTACAGGAACTTCCGTAAATTTCCTTTTAAGTATGGAAAGTTGTTTATAATCAGGCCTAAAGTCGTGTCCCCATTGCGACAGGCAATGCGCTTCATCTATAATAAATCTTGCCAGCTTGCTTCTCTGGTAAAGTGATGACAAAACATCCATAATATTCTTAGAAGACATGATTTTTTCTGGAGTTAAATATAATAGTTTGATAGCTGGTTCACGCATGTGTAATTTAGTTAGAACTTGATTTGCCTCATCTTTAGAAACATCGGAGCACAAATGCGCAGCAGGTATATCCAAGGCATTCAGCTTGTCTACTTGATCACTTATAAGAGCCCTTAATGGAGAAACAACTACTGTGACGCCCTCGCTTAGAATAGCCGGAAGCTGGTAACATAAACTCTTCCCCCCGCCAGTGGGCATTAACACAAAACAATTATGTCTATTCAAACTTGCATTAATTATTTCCTTTTGACGGGGTCGGAAACTTCTCAACCCAAATTTCTGGTGCAAAACTTCCAGCATTATTTCAGAAAAGTGATAATTTCCCTGAAAATCTCTAGAGTCATCTCTTCGGGTGGTGGAAAAATTCTCTGTGCCATACGTTATTTCCGAAAAAGAATCTTCTTTGCAAACCACATTTTGGGAGTGCGACTTCTCAGAATTTTCTGAATCAAACTGTTCATTCCAGTCTACATCGTTTAAATTAAATTCATCAAGTGTTGACATAGTTTTATCAGAGTCTATATCAGAGTTTATCTTATTCAAGTCAGTTGCACTACCAAATAATTTCTCGAATTGTTCATCAGTCATGTAATCAGCGTCTGTCGTGTTTAATGACTGACTTACAAAGGTAATATTATCATCTAAAGGAACATTTTCAGAAAACAAATTCTTTGTTACATTAGCTAAATTGTTAGATTTTTGTTTTTGACTAATCCTGCTTTCTGTAAATGATTCAGTAGAACTTATTGATATACGAGTGTTCTCTTCTATGAAGGTACTTTTTTCAGGCGTTATATCTACATTTGCTAAGAATAACAGATCGTTACTAATCGATTGATTTTTATCTGGCGATTTTTCTTTAATCAATGGACTAAGTGTATTTGTGGAACTCGTAGGTTTCTTTTTGAATATAAATTTCTTAGGTTTGATCACTGGGGATGATGTAAATTCTTCAATTGAATTTGTATCTGAATATTTTTCTGTTGTATCAGATTTCACTTTTGCAAACACATTATCACTGCTTGGGTTATGGTCGGAAATACTGGAACGCCCCGGGCAATATTTTTGCTGGTTAAACATTTTATTATTTGTCTCCTTTTTGTTACTTGTTTCTTTCTCTGCAACTTTAGTTTGAAATTTTACTTCTTGATTGGAGTATAACTTTGAGGTTTTAGTAGGTTCACTTTGTAGGAAAAAATCATTATCACTCTCATAATCAATGTCTCCTATAGAAGTAGAATTATTTAAAATAGTGTGTGGTATTTTCTTCAAACTTTGTTTATTCTTTACACTTTGGGAGTTGTTTGATATGGTCCTAACTGTTAATGCACTTGTAGGATGCTTGTTTTTAAACTGAAATTTAGGAATACATTTTCTTGTAGATTGGTTTTCTAAACAATTATTCTTAGTAATGTCTATGGTACCTTGGCTGGAACAATAAGGAGATTTCGGCTCAGTTTTTTGAGAGAAATCAGGTTCTCTACTATTAAACAGAAATGAATTCTCATCACTCTCAAAATCATTAATATCTCCTGTAGAGGTAGAATTACTTAAAAAGCTTAAAAGTGTATTGGGTTTTTCCAAACATTGTTTATTATTTACACGTTGTGAAATATTTGACATATTAATTTTTAAGGCACTTGTGGACTGTTTATTTTTAAACTCAAATTTAGGCTTGCGTTTTATAGTTGGTATTTCTAAACAATTCTCAGTAATGTTTCTACCATCCTGCTTTGAAATATAAGGAGCTCGCCTTTCAGATTTTTGAGAGGCATCAGTTTCTTTCTTCTTAAAATGAAATACCGGAGCAATATTACCACTCTTATTATTGGACATTATATCTTTGGTAAGACCGCATGCTGTTCCCTCCTTTGCAGTGGCTTTGTATAGACTAATGTTAATTTTAGATGCATTGTTACTCTCCAGCAATTTTGGAAATTGTATATCACTACCAGTAGTTGTTCTTTCAGACACGCCATTAAAAATATGATTTAATTGTTCTTCAATATCATCGCTGCACCTGGCTATATGAGTTTTTGTTTTCTGTTCCCTACATAGGGCTTTCGCAAAGAACGGGGAGGTAGTACTGCTCTTATCGCTGGATGGTGAAGTAGTTTTTGCTATTACAGATTTATTATCATTCTTCTCCACTTTCTTATAACAAAACTTCTTCGTTTTAGAGATGGGTGTTTTATTATAGGTATCAAAGAATTCGTCACTCGTATTTCGTTCCATTGCAAGGTTATTTGGATTTATTCCTAACCTAATTTTTGTAGTTTGTGGGTAGGTATGTTTTATGCATATCTATGAACATATACATAATATATAACGTATATCAGAGTACTATATTTTTATCTGAATACAGTAGGTATTTCATAATAATAAAAAGGAAAAACCAATTACAAAGGAAACCGCCATTTTGATTAATCACGACTTTCACCAACTTCACGTTTCACGAGCACAGCACAGCATAATACATAATACACACAAAACGAAAGAAGTCCCAGCACAGAACACAATACTGATAAAACCAGAAACCTATAACACACAGAGTTCGCGACACGAGTCATATTCCATGAATTTAATTTCTCATTTGCGGTCATAGATAACGGCGTGCACAACACAACACCCTACGGTTTCACAGAACGCTTACAAAATGTATTATCTGTGGCCCACGGCCAGAATCAAGCACCACAGAAAGTCGTTCGGTTGTTTAGTTCATTGAGACAAGGAAGATATATACATGTTCTGTGGCCAAAGCATTACTGACGTCTGCCAACTGCTGCCACCCTAAAATAGGTGTCTCTTCCATTAGTCTATCTACGTACCGCAAACCCCAAAGGGAGCAGGACCGGTCTAGAGTCTAGGGAATAATGTAGCTATGGAATTAAAATATATACTCATAGCATCTTTGATTATATATACCCCTAATCAAAGATAGTATATAGTAAGTATATAATATTTTAATTTCATAGCTACATTATTATGAATTTATGTAGTACATTATTTTTGCTAATATCTAGTTTGCTAATAACTTTAATTTTTGTGACATTGTTAGTTAGTTGTCAAAATTCATTGCAGGTGTGCAAAAACTAATATGCCCCATATAAACGATTTAATTAAATCTGGAGTTATTGCTGTAGCAGAAGATGGAAGGCCAATGAGACAAATTGCACTACCTTACAATATTAACAAAAAGTTAAACATTTAAAAAAAGTGGAGAATAAACGGTACGATTAGTAAAAACCGTGGATCAGAGGACAAATGATAGCCAACTTAACAAGAAAGTAACTATTAATATTTCGTTATTTCTCTATTTCTATTTATAACTTCTATAAGTCTGGCACAGAACTAAATAACCTTAGGTATATACAACAATCATAATATTTCCTAAGTAGGTACCTAAGTACTCATAAAATCGGTCTTGTGTCTTACTGAAATTTGGGTGTCTGACTTAGACGTTCAAAATATAGTCTATTACTGTAGATATAGATGTAGATACAGTAATAAATATTAGTAAACATTTAAAAAAAATTGTTTTGTAATAAAAAATCATAACCGCTTAACTTGCCACTTAGTTTATTTAGCGCCGCGGTTAGTGGATCCAGCGAAAGGCCCGGGTTTAAACCCTGCCACTACGAATTTTTTTTATTCTGTGTAGGTATTCATATTTTTTTAAATGTCCACTTAATTTCTTATTTTTACAATACATTTTGACACGTGGCATATTCCGACACGGATTTCGCCATTAAAGTTCCTACAAAGTACTAATTAATAACAAAGTAACTAACAAAGTACTAATAATAAAGTTCCTAAGTACTGATGAATTTTCAAAATATGCTGATGAATGATGAATATCAATTTTTTTAGTCGTTCCATATATGGCGTTTTCAGTACTGTAGTTGGAATAAGGTTAGGATTGTCCTATTTGATATTTGTTAAATACGTTGGCGGTTACGTCATAGTTATAAACTATACGAATCAAATCAGTATTGCACTAGTCAAACGTGTGTTGAAACAACTCGTCCGGATTACGTCCAAGAACCGTAAACTAGAGAGTCTATACTCCTTGACTGTAGTCCGGATGTACTCGTATATAAACTCTACTCGTTCCCCAATGAGAAACGTAAACATTATAAATATATAACCTACAATTTGAATGTTAAAAATCATGAAGATTAGAGACAGGAGACCGAGCATGGTTTAAGCAATGGGATGTTTTCCCTTGGAAAATGGCAGCCTAGTGCCGATAAGTGCACTCAACGTAAGAAAAAGTGAAATCAATTGAAAGATAACCAAATTCCGTCAGTTTTGAAACGGTGCAAGGCTTCTGCTACTACTGCTGGTACGGCCTACGACGCTAGTCAAAAGAAATCGATCAGTTGATGGATATTGTTCTCGCTAAAGTCACGATGTACGAAATCGTGCCTTCTCTTTCTTTTTCTTATAGCAGCTTACAACAACGTTAGCCGGATATATCAACAGTCACATAATGGACTCCGTTTAGTAGTCTCTCTCGTTTTATTATTTTTTAACGAAGAACACTCGAACAGCGTATATTGTAGATTAAAAATTACATAACCGCCAACTTTAAAGATTTGAAGATTATATGGAAACATTGTAATGGTAACCGGTAAATTTGATTTACGAAGAAAAATAAATCTTCGTAGCCGCCATATTAAATATTTGTTATGATAAAAAATACGTGAATCTTTTCGCTGCTACCAGAAAAAACAAATGCAGCATAGTTGGTTTTTTATATTAAATAACCGGCTGCAAAGGGTAGGTGAATGTTACGTATTTTATAATTTCACTACTTACTTTTTGCACTAGTTACATATCAACCTACCTAACTATTTCATTGCAAACTGTGATCTGTTAAAGTAGCCAAAAAAGGGATACTGTGCAAAAACGTAAAAAGTAGCCCGAGTTCTACGTAGAATCAAGGGATGCGGGTGGGAGGGATTGTTGTGGCCAAACGAGACAATTAAAATTAAACCAATAAACTCTTAGTCTAACAAATTCTCGCTTTCCCTAGCAAGCAAAGTATGCACATTTAAATGGAAACAAAACATGCCTTTAATTCGCTTTAAAGCGGATGTGACGAAACGTCAAAGCCACCCTTCTGTCGAGATGCTGTTAAATCGGCCGTGTCTGAATCGGATCGATACGAAACCGTTCATTGCAACCTGTATGGCAGAGGATAATATTACAATTTTATAGGGGAAAGTTTATAGTTTTTTTGACGCTATCCACGTTGGTTTGGGCCCAGAAAAATTAATATGAAATCGTTACAGCGCCTGGGCGGGCGCTTGGACGCGGTTCAAACTTTAAAAAGGTGTGGTTCAATTACTTATCGCATGCGGTTCAATCTAAATATTATGTCCTCACGGTTGTCCTCAACTCCACACGCAAAATAAGTGAAGGTGTCAATTAGTAGTTGAGTCGGGTGTCGGTCGACAATAAAATCTAAACATTATAAGCACATTATAAAAGCGGTGATATACAGGGTGTTTCTAAATTGAAGCGAAACATTTTAAGAAGTGAATTTTCAGCAAAAATTAACAGGGATCATTCATATATTTTTTTCCGAAAACATCTCTAAGATACAGCCCTCTAAAGGCTCTAAATTTGGGGTCAAAAAGCCTCTTAATACTGGTGTAGGGAAAAAAAGAAAGAAAGAAAGACGAAAAAAGTCTAAAAATTCTGGAAAAGAGGCTAAAAATAACAATTTAGTGCCTTCGCTGATGACCTGATAATATGCAGAAAAAAATTGGCATGAAGCTAAAAAGAGAAATCTGAAAATAGCTATCAGCAAGACAAAAGTGATGATAAAGGAAAAACCGACCCAAAAATAAAAATCGCTACTTCTGGCAGACCGAAAAATCACTTTCCCGCCGTGGTGCATACAACATTCTTTATCCTACACAAGAAAAAATAATAAACTTCCAAACTTTTTATATAACAGTAGGTAATTAATTTACAGAAATAAGTGAGTTCTATGAAATATTAATATTGAATACAGGTTTATGAATAATACAATTATCAAAGAAAATACCTTGTTTAGATAAACCCGATAACTGAATTTGTTCTGAAACACCAGTTGCAAATACACCATCTGTTTGAACGCTATTATCCCGCTCTCTATGGCTCACACAAAAATGAAACAAATTGACCAAATTAGTTAGTTTATGAAAATCCGGGCGCGAAATTTGAAATGGGTTCCGAAACACACTTCAGCAAATTTGACTACCATGTATTTCTTATGGAGAGATTCAAAAGAGTGATTTTCAGACGGGAATTTCTCGGGTTTTGGGTATTTCTTAGTATTTAAACCTATTATACGTCAAACTTTATAACATATTTCCCTACAATTCAAACCCAAATTGTTTTTTAGACATATGCGTTAAATATACAAAAGATTTGAAATTAAAGTGTCTGTTTTCCATGGACGTACGTCGCGTATTAGTTTAACATTTCTTACGCAAGAGCGCCAGGCCAGCTGAGTCATGTTAAGGGTTATGTTATGGATTGTAGGGGGGGTGTTTATTTATTTATTTGTTTATTTTTATTCGTTTATTTGTTTATTCAGCGATGTTGCCACAAATATTGCCGGTTTTTAAATTAACACAGTGAATTTATAATTCATTATGTAAGAAACTGTTATTAAATAAGTTTATCTAAAACCTTATAGTACCTCTCAAGTTTTCATTTTTTTCTTGTTATTTTAATTATAGATTTCATCTAATTAAAATATATTTTTATCTAAATTTTACAATTCTGTATAATAACTATCATAACTTAACATCGAAAAATTCAAACCATGACTGTGCCATGACCATGTCAAACCCCTTCCACTCTGAACTATATATTGGATCAAGCAACAACATACGTTTTTTATACAAACATCGCCTTCAAAACGCCGTAATATTTTTATTTTAATAATGTCTAATTCATTTTTGAACAGACTCTCAGTCAACTAAAATATCAAAAAATGTATTTATTAAACTTTTTTCACTAAGAGACTTTTTATATCACGTCTACAACGCTCTGAATTTGAGTCCCCATAAGACAACAATACATTAATTTTTAAACTAGGAACCCCCGCCAATTTGAGATACTAACCTAACTAATATGGTCAATTGTGAAAATGAACGCTTCTAGAAAGTTCGCAGCATCATATCGCGAAAACGGTAAGGTGTATGTGAAAAGTGTTAGAGGCATTTTAGCTAGATAATTTCATGATATAAACAGCAATGACTTGTTTCATTTTTGTGTGAGTCATAGAGCGCGAGATAATAGCGTTCAAACAGACGTAGCATTTTTTGACTAAAACTTTTCGTGTCGCATATCACGAGAATAGGTATGGTGTACGAAAACCAAACTGGGTTTTTAAGAAAATAGTGAACTAATAAAA
Organism: Tetropium fuscum; assembly: GCA_964058915.1. Taxonomy (NCBI): domain Eukaryota; kingdom Metazoa; phylum Arthropoda; class Insecta; order Coleoptera; family Cerambycidae; genus Tetropium; species Tetropium fuscum. The sequence goes on from CAXKVY010002613.1 coordinate 11,839, forward strand.
TAGTGAATTTTAGTGAACTGTGAACACTGAACAGTGGAGTGAAAACTTATTACGGTGCTTACACTACTTAATCAGATTAGGCGCAGGCGCTCCTACTCTCTTTGCCGGTCTCGCGTCTCAGCCTCATTTGTACTCCCAAGATTCGCGCAGCGATATTTACGGATACCTCGTGATACGCGGCATTCCTCGGCATCAAACTGAATGCAAGGAGCGACGGCGCGAAAGCCACAGAGATTCGCGAACACATACATCATGTAATGTTTTTTTAAAGTCGAATTACAATTTTTATAAGATATAAATAAAAGGTAACATAATTTTAAAAAATATTTCACAGGGAGGGCTGTTCTTATACCAGAAGGGGTGCCCCCTCTAAAATGATACGCCTATGGACTTTCGTTCCCCTCGCCCCTCATGTCCCTGAGCCGTCCATATGCTGGTGATTAATCACTCCACACTATTTCGGAACCAGGGTATAGATAATATGAAATTTATGTACATCAGATAGTCAAAAGTGTAAATATCTTAACACCCTATAGGTATATAAGATTAATTATTATAATAAAAAAATAATACAAAATGATACTCTCCATATGGACTGAGTTTCGTTAATTCAATTGTATATTGTAGGTGCCTAATCTAATAATTTCAAGCCGGCGATGTATGAGAATCACGTTACATTTTTGAAAACTCAAAAATATAACGTGATTCTCATAAGTTTTCATAAATCAGTTGACGTGAAATTTGCGCGGCGTACTAAAAGTTGAAATAACGAAACTTCAAGTTAGACAAGTTGTTCGTGTATTACGACTTTCCAGTGTCCGGTGCACGTACTCCGAAACCACTAAAGTTTTTCTCCGCAACGTGACATGTCACAGTGATATTTCATGAATTTTAAGCAGCGTAGCAGAAATCTTACGTATATCGTCGAGATTGGTCGCCGTCTGTGTTTCAGCATAGGTTGAAATGTTCAAATGTTTTACTTTATCATTATATGGAATACAATCCTCACTAATGGGCCCTTTTCACTGATTTTATATGATAGTTTTACAAAAAAAATACCGCCGTATTTTTTTAATTTTAGCACGATTTCTAAGTGCGGAAATAAAGCGGGCGCTTATTCGTGACGTCACGTATCCTTCCTTAGTGACGTCACAGAGCCTATGAGCTTGAACATGACACAACGGCATATTAGTACTATATTCCAAAGTTGGTTCCCTGCTTTTTGACAGATGACGTTGACATTGACTTTGTTGACACTTGACTTTTGCTGATGTCCACCATGTTAAAATCAATTTTCGGCAGATTTCGGCAATTCCTTTAGAAAATACTGGCTCCAATTTCTTACAATAATGAGCAGACACAAAGCAAAACACAATTCGCACAAAACATAACCACAAAACTAAGCGTAAACAATAACAAAGCTGTGGGCGTGGTAGGACAGTAGAATTAGATTCATAAAAGTGTTTTGAGGAATTAATTTCCAGTACGCTGGATATCATTTTAATACCTTCATTTAGTCCTAAATGCCTGTAATCTGAGTTTGCACCATCCTAGGAGGTGAGCATAACTTCTGGAGGCAAAAAAAACGCGAAATTATTGCAAGTTTTTGCTTGTAGCTGGAAAACGGCGCGTCGCGTCGGACGGAAAATGTCCCCCATTCAGTATTAAAGTGTTAAATTCACTTGCGCCGAATGAACATCTAAAACTCTGTGCTTGATATCGCTAATATAATAGACCTGTTATAATCATAAATCTGTGTATTTCTTAAGATAGAGTAATACAAGGCCGATCTGTACATCACGTGACCCGTGGTGTTACCGCCCTTCTCCACTCAAAGTTATTCGTGGCCCCTACAGATACTGCCTGAATGGAAAGTGGTATGTCTGCACTCTAAACAGACAGTGGCGCTCGAGATAGAACCTCCGTTTCGAAGCTTAGAGCGTCACAGTTGATCAGATGTAACCTTCACAATGAATCCATTCCACACTGGGACGTCCAGGCCCTTCTTTTTCGTCGGCATTCCTGGAGTCATACCAGCGCTGAGTTAAAATTTTGCAACTTGTATTTCGAAAGCATATACAGGTGGCTTATTTTTAGAGGTGGGTTATTGAGTGGCAAGTCGCAAAATGTAAGTTTACACCGAAATGATGAGAAATTGTCCCGGTTTCTAACTTTTGATTTCGGCTATACCACTGAACCGAATTCGAAGTTTTAGTTCAGAATTCGACGTAGAATTTAACCGTCTCTAATATTGAGTGGGATGACATTTTCCATCCGAGGCACACTTCTCCAGCTACAAGCAAAAACTGAAAAAAAGGGCATACATTTCGCGTTTTTTTGTCTACCAAAAATTATGCTCACCTCCTGAGATGGTGCAAACTCAGATTCCATGCATTTAGGACCAAATGAGAGTATCAATACTATTTCCAGCTTACTGGAAATTAATTCCTCGATAAATTCTAATTTGACTGGCCTATGGGCTATTTAGGCGTTCTGACAAATAACGCTGCCAACTTAAATCCAAGCTCTGTGACGTCACTCAGCCTCAAGGACAAATGAGTGTTCAAATTGATATAATAAATATCTATTTCTTATTAAACACTGTGAGATTTATATGTTACTGAGCGACTGATTAGCCTGTATGTAAAAACGATTAGGGATTATTTCAACTGAAAAGTCAAGATTGTAAAGATGTCCCACTGGTCCTCCGTGGGGCACCTCATGCCATGTACACGTATCTTTATTATCTGGTAAGTCGGGCAACATTGTGACAAAAATATTTCTGTTTTAGGGCAAGGACGTGAAACAATAGAAACTCTAAAAACAAAGCATACGCTTTAGCCGCTAGGCTACTAACGTTCTGCGAAACGTCTGATGAACTAAATATATGAATAACTTAGCCACAACGGATAGGCGTGGTTGCTGATGCGCGCAGTCGACTAAGGTGACGAAAATAGCTAACAAAACTCACCTGAAATAGGAACTCGAAGTCGAACACTCTCTGCATTTCGAATACGATACAACGATAACGCTACAACGTGCTGGCACCAAAAAATGTCTTTCGTTTCACAGCTGCACGTAACTGAAGTAATTTTACACCTAAAATGAGAAAACAAGTGAAGTATTTTCATGGCTACTATAATTTTCATCAGTTTCAAAATATTTTATCCTTAAGCTTTTATACACTGTTTTCCCAACGATTTGGTGTTGTCAGCGATCACAATGTCACAGAAAGAGGGATTTTCGGGTGTCCTACACCAGCTGATCAAAGCTCGATCATAACGTGAATAATAATGGATTTGATTGGAAAAACGGTTGAAAACCTCTGTTGAACTATATTCTTGGTTGTATATTTTCGAAATATACTGTATATGTAAATAGCAAAAATAATAAAACCTAATATGTTAAGTAAATCTATATCCATATATTTTTGTTTCCTTTTATAATCTCCATATATTTTATTCATGATATTAATCTGATGTAGTATTTAATTTAGAAACTTACCTATCAAAACTAACAGAAACTTTGAATTTTTGTGGAGGTTCTGGTGCACCACATGGCAACGTCGCAGTCGCCGAGGAACGGGAGGAGGTTACAACACCACTTAAATGAAAACCTGAAAGGAAAAAATGAATTAATCATACTGAGCAATTAACCAATGTATGTCAATTAAACAGACGATAAAAGTAAACGTATATAAGTGGTAAGTGGGGCAACAATGAGTGATCAGTATCGGTTTTCATCTACCAAATATCTGAAGAGCTTAAACATCAGCATATTTTTTTTATTCCAGTAGAAATAAGAAAAGTAAGACTTGGCGTACCACAGGGTTCCATTGGGGGCCCTGTGCTTTTTCTATTATAAGTCAATGATTTAAATATTTTGTCGTCATCAGCATATTTTACTCTGCATGTGGATGATACCTCTATAATTGTGTCTAATAAATCAGATAAACTAACAGCTAAATATAATAACATAATGTATTGTCTGATTTGAGCGAATGGTTCTCTCAAAATTTGTTATTTCTAAATCCGACAAGGCTGAGCATATAATATTTCACAACAGCCAAAAAGGTGTGAGTTGATTAATACAAAGAAAAAACACTTCGAGTATACACTGACCAAGCCTTAACTCATCAAAACTTACATATCAAAATAAATTAATGAGGAAGAAACATGAGGTAAACATATTATTGCGAAAATCAATACCACCACCGTCACCAATATCACCACAGACGAAGTCTAGCAGCTTAAAACTAAGCTACTCATATAATATAGGTTAGGTATAGGCTTACTAAGTTTTGAATGAGTACATGGAATACTTAACTTCCATACAGCAATTTATTATGTGTGTTTACTAAACAATAAAGGGACTACAATATTTAAGCATTGTACAAGATATAGGTACCATCGGTTCCAGTAGTTTCAGTTTTTATATATAATTTTTATATATATTTTATATGTATTTTATATATATATATATATATATATATATATATATATATATATATATATATATATATATATATTATATATATATATATATATATATATATATATATATATATATATATATATATATATATATATATATATATATATATATATATATATATATATATATATATATATATATATATATATATATATATATATATGAATGAGTACATGGAATACTTAACTTCCATACAGCAATTTATTATGTGTGTTTACTAAACAATAAAGGGACTACAATATTTAAGCATTGTACAAGATATAGGTACCATCGGTTCCAGTAGTTTCAGTTTTTATATATAATTTTTATATATATTTTATATGTATTTTATATATATATATATATATATATATATATATATATATATATATATATATATATATATATATATATATATATATATATATATATATATATATATATATATATATGTATATATATATATATATATATATATATATATATATATATATATATATATATATATATATATATATATATATATATATATATATATATATATATATATATATATATATGTATATATACAGGGTGGTCCAGTTTATAATACATTAATTTTAGGAGGTGATAGACAATCGAAAATGAAGGGGACTTTATTTCCAATGGGACTAATAACGGAGATACAGCCCTTCAAAGTTGGGAAAAAATAATCGTTTTATTCGCATAACTTTTGAACCGTTCAACCGATTTTATTCAAATTTTAAGCAAAGATTACTAAAATAAGTCTCCGTCGAATGGTTATAACGTGTTCCGTCAAAATTTTTGAGGAGCGTAGATAATGGGAGGTGCCACCTTTTTTCCCCACCTATTTTTTACACCACTGGTTATTTTTTTAAATTGCTCACATTTTTGGATTCCAGATTTAATTTAGGAAAAATCGTTATACCTGCAAATTTTCAATTGGAGGCTTCGTTTTCGAGATATTTGTGAAAATTTGAAAACATGTACGAAAACGCCGATTTAAAATGAAGCAACACATTTTTAGAGTGCAATCCTTCGGGCTACACATAATCAAGTAATCAAGTAGCCTTGCGTCACGCCTCGAAATGTTGACATTTCGGCATCTTTTTCACTTGTATTGTATCTTGTGTCCCATTGTTTGTGTAATATCTCCACGAAAACATGCCAAACTTATTCAATAATGCCGAGTCTGCAGACATACACTTTGTTTACGGATTCTGCGATGGAAATGCCGCAGCTACTGTCAGGGAATATCGCAGAAGATATCCAGATCGGAGGCAACCAAATGCGCGTGTTTTTGTGATCATGCATCAACGTTTTCGTGACTTTGGCTTGAAAATCGTCATGGACCGGCAGCCTAGGGGACAAATTAATGAAGAAAATGCCATAATCAGAGCTTTTAATAACAATCCTCGGCTAAGTTCACGTAGAGCAGCCTTGCAGTTGAGAAAATCTAAATCTAAAATATTGCGTGTTCTTCATAAGGATAATCAAAGACCATACCATTTACAACCAGTGCAAAATTTACTTCCTGGTGATGAAAATCGTCGTCTTACCTTCTGCAACTGGATACTGAATTCTGTTCAAGAAAAGCAACAGTTCCTACATAAGATTTTATGGACTGATGAGTCCTGTTTCACAAGAACGGGAGTATTCAATCACCATAATTCTAACATTTGGGCTCAAGAAAACCCTAGAGGTATTCGAATTAGGTCCTTTCAACACGAATTTAGTGTTAACGTATGGCTTGGGCTAATCAACGGTTATATTTGTGGTCCATTTTTCTTACCACTTCGACTGAACTCTGTGCTTTTCCTTGACTTTTTAACAAATAACTTGTACGACCTGTTTGATGATATACCCGTCGAAGTACGCCATAATAGTTGGTTCCAAATGGATGGTGCTCCAGCGCATTTTTTACGACGGAAAGATGGATAGGGCGTATCACGAATAACGATTCACCTGAAATAGGAAGAGGGCCAGTGGCTTGGCCAGCAAGGTCACCTGATATAACCCCATTAGATTTTTATGCATGGAGCTATTTAAAGAATGTTGTATACGCAACAACAATTGACACAAGGGAGTTGATTGAACGAATTCAACAAGGATGCCACCAATTAAGTCAAAATCGACATCAAATATTGGCAGCAATCAATTCAATTACCAAAAGATGTCAAAAATGTATTGAGGCAGGAGGATTGCACTTTGAAAATATGTTGTAAATAATGATTGTTATTAATAGGTTATTGTATTATTATGGTCATTAAAAAACCTTTCGTTGTATTCTTTGAAAACTGTTGGTTCAGTAAAATGTTATAAATTGTGATACAAACGTAATAAAGTTAATCTAATCAGAATTCTACAGCAATAACTATTTTTTATTTTTTTTCTAAATTTAAAAATATTATTTATTTTCAAAACTAATTTGGGCAGTCAAAAATAAGGAGTTAAAGGGTAGCCATCTTCCATCTCCCATTATCTACGCCTCTGGACATTTTTTAATCAAATGCGTCCCAGCAAATTTCGAAAGACATGGTTTACTATAGGAAATGGTTGAAATGTATTAAAATCCGAAGTATTGCACCTTGAAGATGTGCTAGCTTCATTTCAAATCAAATTCAACCTGCCGAAAGTTTTAAAACTTAAAAACATGACTTCAGCGTCATGTTTTCAAATTTTCACAAATATCTCGAAAACGAAGCCTCTAATCGAAAATTTGCAAGTATAATGTTTTTTCCTAAATTAAATCTGGAATCCAAAAATGTGAGCAATTTAAAAAAATAACCAGTGGTGTAAAAAATAGGTGGGGAAAAAGGATGACACCTCCCATTATCTACGCTCCTGAAAAAATTTTGACGAAACGCGTTATTACCATTCGACAGAGACTTATTTTAGTAATCTTTGGTTAAAATTTGCATAAAATCGGTTGAACGGTTCAAAAGTTATGCGAATAAAACGATTATTTTTTCCCAACTTTGAATGGCTGTATCTCCGTTATTAGTCCCCTTGGAAATAAATTTTCTGGGGAAAGTCCCCTTCATTTTCGATTGTCTATCACCTCCTAAAATTAATGTATTATAAACTGGACCACCCTGTATATATATATATATATATATGTATATATATATATATATATATATATATATATATATATATATATATATATATATATATATATACATGTATATATATATATATACATGTATACATGTATATATATATATATATATATATATATATATATATATATATATATATATATATATATATATATATATATATATATATATATATATATATATATATATATATATATATATATATATATATATATATATATATATATATATATATATATATATATATATATATATATATATATATATATATATATATATATATATATATATATATATATATATATATATATATATATATATATATATATATATATATATATATATATATATATATATATATATATATATATATATATATATATATATATATATATATATATATATATATATATATATATATATATATATATATATATATATATATATATATATATATATATATATATATATATATATATATATATATATATATATATATATATATATATATATATATATATATATATATATATATATATATATATATATATATATATATATATATATATATATATATATATATACCATGACTGTTTTTGAAGTCCGAATACTACGAAAAAAGTTAAGCGAAAGGAAAAACAAATATCACAATATACCGGAATATTTTATACTTTTATTGCCACGATTTGGGTTGAATAAATCTGCCACATATACAATCCTCAACATTTTTTAAATTTAATTAATAAAAGTGTCACGAATTAAATGAGGGCTCGCCTGACGCGACAACTTAATTAATAACCTGTTATAGTAATCGAAGGGATATAGAATGGGGCAAGAAGGGAGAAGTAATACAGTTAAAATTGGAGGAGCAACGTCAAAAAGTAAATGGGGAATCTCTCACGTAACACCTAGCGAGCCTTGGAACTTGGAACGCGAGCTCTGGGTCAATTTAAAACAAATTACGGAATAATTTGCATGGGTTTTCTCCCCGTTCGATCGAATAAAGTGAGGTCTGAAACCGCCGCCGCTTTGTTACCTTTTCCCACGTCAGGGGTGGCCTAGACAAAGAGAGGGTGTTGTTACCTGCTGTAAAATGTTAAATACACATCCAAGGACAATAATTTAATATTTAATATAACATGCCTAGATACTCAACAGATTTTGATATTTGTGAAAATATATAAAAGAGGTAATGTGGCAATAAGATACTTATTCCAAACACTGACAATCTTCATATATAGTGTGCCTCATTTAAAATAAAGACACCTGGGTATTCTCGTAATTTTTGAGGTCCAGACACACAAGCTCTTTGTTGATTCTACGCGTTCACAGGGTGTGACAGTTGTAGCAGTTTTTTGGATTCTCCATCCTCGAATTATACTCGTATAGGATAGAGTATAATATTGTAATATATTGAAAAAATCTTCCACTTAAGAATTATTTGTCCGCCAATTTGGAAAAATGGCGGACAAAGAATTTTAGGTAATCCCAAGGATAAAATCAGCATTATGAAATTATAAATATATCCTTCTGTCTCACTTCCATTATTCTCAGTAATGGCAGCAAAGCGTTTACGGGCCAGATCGAGGGTATGGTATGGTCACCGACGTCACCGTTTATCTGTGGACTCTTTGGTATGATGGTGACATTGGTGACTGAAACTGAAAGGAGGCCCGTTTAGAGAATACATTGGGCGGCGCCTTTCTCACGGTCCGGCACGTCCGCGGTATTCATCATTTTAGGCCGTTGATTCCAGTGCTTTATGGTTACGGTGTTAGTTGTGGCATTTTGTTTTATATCGTTCGCGTTATCACCTACCTATGCAGCTATACGACAGAGTTTAGAAAATATTTCAAGAGCCAGGGTAGTTACAGCATGATAGTGAGATACATAAAAATGCAAAGAAAACATTGATAGACAAATAACGACTACTATTCTATAAAATGTCATATATATTTATATATATATATATATATATATATATATATATATATATATATATATATATATATATATATATATATATATATATATATATATATATATATATATATATATATATATATATATATATATATATATATATATATATATATATATATATATATATATATATATATATATATATATATATATATATATATATATATATATATATATATATATATATATATATATATATATATATATATATATATATATATATATATATATATATATATATATATATATATATATATATATATATATATATATATATATATATATATATATATATATATATATATATATATATATATATATATATATATATATATATATATATATATATATATATATATATATATATATATATATATATATATATATATATATATATATATATATATATATATATATATATATATATATATATATATATATATATATAAAATCATCCTATATAATGTGCAATGTAGAGCTGAGACGTTATTTCCAGTAGTCTAACGGAATCTAAGGAAAACATACACCACACGCAATAAAAAGAATAATTAATATATAACTGTAATAATTTATTATTTCGAAAACAACGAAAATCAATAGTCACAGAGAAAATATCAAATTATTTTTATTTTTATTATTATCAAAAATTTTATTTATCTATGAGTTTTATCTGTGCTGTGGTCATATTGAGTAAACTGTCAATCATTTGAGTGAACATAACCTAATAATTTTTCGTGGGGATTATTGATAATAGCCTCCATATTACAACAAATATTCGAAATCAAGAGCACAATGAATTTCGCGGTTGAAGATACCACAGACCACAGTTGAGTAGGTGTAGGAATACTGTGAAGATACGATACGGATACGTAGAGAACAGCTTTAACTTATTTTTTCTCAGTATCGTAAGTCGATACGATAGGGATACGAATACGATACGTACCAATTTGTTAAGCTTTGCTTTAAGTCCCTAATGACTGGTAATATTGCACATATGATTATACGCCACAGAATTATTTTGTATGGGGCAATGGTCTTATTATAGCTAACTTAACTTATATGAAATTGACATAAACCATGATACAGACAGTGATATGTCAGCGCGCAGGTACTGTGACGTCAGGTGAGGTGCCACATTTCCAGTTACTTCGTAACCACAGAAAACAGATTATACTAATCCTTTTTCTATGCTTCGTATCTACTTATGGCGGAGTAAAATCAGATGTGCAGGATGTCGTTTTTTTTGTATTAAGCTGTAACTAAATAGGACATTCAACATCATTTAGAACATAGTTTTGGCCATTCAGCATGTGAGTTACAAATTATTACGTTACAACGCTATTTAATCAACGGTTCGGGATATAACCATGAAATTTTAGCAACTTATATAAGATATTACAGAGCTACCGATGGCAAAAATTAAGTTTTTAAAATATGAGAATTTTTGAAAAAAATAGCCTTAAAATCGCTACTAGCAAATCTGTCCACGGAAAACTTCACCCCGCGGAGAGCTATATTAATTATTAAGAATTTATATATGAATATATCGAATGAAATGTAGACAAAACTATGAAAAAGTTTTGTAAAAAAATCAGCAAACGAGGACTTATGATTTTCGAGAAATCGAATTATAAATGCACTGCGTTTTTGTTGCGAACGAAGAACAAAATAATGCATTTGAAACACTATACCTGAATTTTAAATTACCACATCAGACGTATCATATAAATATAGTATATCTACTATTATCTACATACCATTCTCTAAATGTATTTTATCCACTCTTTTGCACAGTCACCCATTGTTTTAACAACTCTAATCAAACAAATCTAACAAAACTAATCTTGGGGAAGCGAAAGTATTTGAGGTTAATACCTCCTTTAGTACTTCGACTATAATTACACCACCTCGCGACAGCACAGGTTGGCATTGTTTAACAAATTGTAGCATATATAATAATAATACTCACACGTATCCACCTCTGTGTATACCTACACAAAACGCAAAATCTTGTCAATTGTCAATTTCAATTTGTAAACAAGAGTAGGTAGGTATTTACATTCAACTATGTAAAAATCGCGCCTAAAATCATGTTGGCGAAAAATACGTCATGTGAGTTGCATGCGCACGACTGACCAATTTTCTGACTGACATACCATTGTCTTTGCATCATGACATAAACATATAGAAATGCAGATTTGTTTTATTATAAAATTGTTTTTGCAACTTTTTAATGAAATTTTAATGCCATAGAGCTCATTTAAAACCGTGCAAATCTGCAGGTAAGTGAATATAGTTTCATGAAACTTAGTGAAGCTATTGTTTATGTTAATACGTTGGTCATGACTCGATTTGGTCTTATCTTATCAGATCTTATGTAGCTTTTTAATTATTTATACTTAACCAAAATAAATGCATCTATTTACCTCTCACTCTACAAAATCCCAGCCTTAAATGTCAATACTTCCATGACTATATTGTTGTACGTATATCTTTCTCAAAACTAATATTTATATTTCAGGGTGACATTTAGCTGCTCTTTTAATATATTTTGCCGGATCCCTAACGTCTAGTTCACCTTCTATTGTACCGCTTGATACCATTATTAAACTTTTATTATATTCAGTATACTTATTTAGGGCAACTCCATAAAATAACATGCTCTTTTGAGTTTGTATGCCAATTTATGAATACAACGGATCAAATCTCCCGTGAAACCAATATATCTTTAGTTCTCTGCTGAATTCAATTAAAATCTCTTCCAAACCTGAATGAATAGTCTACGTTACAACTCACAGCAATAGTCACAACAATGGCAAGAGTTTATTCCCCAGTAGTTTTACTTCTCGCTACTGAATTCTGCTAAGGTAGGGTATAAAGCCTCAGTGCCCGTTTTGGTCATCATCGAGAAACAGACGACCTTGGGAGGAGCTCCAGGTAGTAAAGAAAAGACGATTCCCTTCTTAGCACTATCTCTTAGTATAAGGTTGGGTCCAAATCGCCGCGTGTATATTATGGTATATTTTATACACCATATATTATTTTATGTACCATGGCGCGCAATTCGTCATGTGTAATCTAGAGTAAAGTTGATTTAACGATAGAAAATCTGATTTGACAGCAATATTTTTGACATCAACACCAACCCATAAAAATTAATAAACTAAAATGCATCATTTCTCAAGAGCGCCACTAATTTTTAACGGCCATATCGCGAACTCATACATATCGCATAACCTATGTTTTTGGTTTATATTAACCTAATACCGCATTTACACATTTGCGCTTGTGTTTCGCCTCGTCAAACGCCGACATTCGCGAGTGGCGTTCGCATGTTCGTACTCACATCGCGAATGACCGTTTTCACATCCGCCGTCGACGCCGACTGTTCAGTTCACGAAGTCGAGGCGAATTTAATATAATTTAATAGAGGCTTCTTTCCTCCGACGGTGGCTGCGAAATGCCATCGACGAATTTTTTTTTGCCTTCAACTCATTAATGGGTACATTCAAACTGGACGATATTCGAGTCCATGAATCGTGGACTTTCTTCTTGTTTTTATGCAGTGGATGCTTCGGGTTCCAATGGTTCACCATTCAGCAGGTTCACCATGGTAAAGTTGCAGAAATTCAAACACTTGAGCGTTACTCCATTCCATTTTCAACAAAACCACGTGTTGGTAAACGGACTCGTTGCGACCTGAACAGCGACTGTGTAAATATTGCGTTCGCCTCGTCCGTCGTCCGACGAGGCTCGTCGCTACGAGCCTTTGACTCGTCCCTAAAAAACCGCTACCGGCGCGAGCGCTACGAGCGGCAAGGCGAGAAGCGGGGCGAATAACGAGCCTATGACGAGGTAACCGACTACACATTCCCCGCCACTCGCCTCGAGATTCGACTCGTCATTCGTGGGAATGTGTAAGTGTAAATGCGGTATTAGACTTGTTGTTTGTTGCCCGTGTTGGTTCTGTTTTTCTGTGTTGACTTTAGTTTATTCAAATATTGTGTCTTAAAATATTAGTGTTAAACTGAACATGAGTTATATCATCTAAAAGTGAAGGACGTTGAGTATAAAAATTGTGTTATGTTAGTGTAGATTCTTACTACAAAAAATAATGTGCAAAGAAGATTTCTCGTAACAGAAGATTGGGTAACGTATGTTAATTGTTATATGCAACTCCGACCAAAAAAGGCTCACGATGTACGATTCTTTTATCGGTATGAGCGTGGCAGATGTGTAAATCAGATGGTTGGAAAGCATAAAATTTTAAAAATTCCATACGACAGCTAAATATCTTAAAATTTCAAACCCAAGTCAGTACACCGGCCGGCCACTCGTCTCGAAGTACGTCCTCTACAATACTAGCAAATGCCCCAGGTGTGGACATTTTAGATAAGAAAAGGCACGGGGGGTGGAAGTCGTCAGAAGTAGCGCAAGAATATTTAGCAGATTCAGTGACCCATAAAATAGAAGTTGCTCATAAAATCATGAAAAATCGATATCTATTCAGCAAAGCAAACATTCCGAAACAGAATTTAATAATGGTCATGTTGCGAAAATCGACAAACAAGTCAACATTTCCAGTGACGTTGCTTTCGAACAAGATTTCAATCAACATTTGCCGTTAAATCTTTCAGGAACATACAATTGTAATTTTACATTTAATTTTTCACCCTAAATAAACATTTGACGTTTTTATTTTTTCGTCGCCCAGGGCACGAAAGTTTTTTCATACTCAGCAACCGATAACCTAGCATGTTTTACTTTCGCTTTCGCTATGCCTATTTAACACAGAAAAGTATACTTTCGAGATACTAGGGGGGAGAATGAAAAAAGAGTATTTTAAAAACATCACTGAAAAAAGAGTATCGCGGCGTCAGACTCTGGACTCTTCTGAATTCGGCATGGCATTGGCAGTCAAAGTGTTAGCTTCGTTCTTCTCATGCTCTCTTGACCTCTCATCATCTTAAGACCCGTTATAGTGGTCTGTTCATGAAGGCTTGGTTTGTTTACTTGGTTTAAAAAAATTTAGTCATACTTCGTGAGTCAGTTCTTGTTTTACCATCAAAGCAGATTATGGGAAAGATTTTAGCAGCGTTATAAACATTTTTAATTGTTTAATGTATCACGTTATTTAATCTGTATACCTACCTAGATGTTAGCGAAATGTTCACAATGAAACGTTAATTAATGTACCGGGTGTCTCTTAAAATTGATATCCCTCTGATCTAACGTATCCTCATTCAAAAAATAGTCAAGTCAACGAAATATTGTAGAGAGATATAATAATGTAAGATAATGTAATAAGTATAAGAAAATAATAAATACAATAAACAAATATAAAAATTAAAAAATAACAAAATAATAAACTGTATGGAGTCCCAGTCGGAATACCTTTTGTCTGGCGGACACTAATTCCTGCGGGCATGTAATATTGCGTCTTTCGAAGCGAAAGTGTGATCCAAGGTGCTACCGATTTTTACAGATTTTTTTAAGTGAATACTTCTTTAGCCGCATAAGTGATTTTTCAAGGTCGCGTCACGACACATTTCATAATATTTTTGTCTCGCAAGTGAGATGAAGCATATGACAATTGCTTTTTTGCAATTTTGAAATAATGAGAAACTGAAATAGCGAATGCCGCTTTGCCTTGGGCAATGATCCCCCACCAGTGTTCTAAAGCGGAAAGCAATTTTGATATAATTGTAAACGATCGTGACAGAATCGGAATTAACCAGAACACAATATTACTTATGCATATCCTGCTGGATTGGGCTTTCGAATCTGATCCAAATGGATGATGATCTTTTTGCGGAGGATGTTTTCTTGCCATTACTTCACTTTCTTCGTGAGAAATTCGGTTTAGATATCAATAACGACCGGAACATTGCCACGACTAAAACAGGAACAACGATTGATACTATATTCTCGAGAAATCTACACCATTATTTAGAATCACGAACATATGTGTCACACATCTCTGAAACATACGCCTCTGAGGGTTATTGAGCCCGAAAATGCTCCCCAAGCAAAATTTTTTGAATTTTTTCAGTGGTCGAAAACGATAGCTAGGAAATAGGAGAAATAATACTTTGCTCTCTCAATCAGTTATATTTGCTATAGTCAGTCAGGAAAATACACTTAGATAAGTATACTATATTGTGCAGCAAAAACATATTTTTTTGTTTCAGTATCTGTTTCTGTATATATGTCATAGCATGTATACAGAAAACAAACAAAACAGCAAACATTAACTTACCTACAACAAAAAATTAACTTTTAAAAATAAAACAGAATTATAAAAATGGAATTTTATGTACTAGAAATGTGAATGGGGAGGCTTAACCTCCCTTGCCTCCTCTGAGGAGCCGCCACTGCCTATAAGTAATTTCTTTATTCATTATTTTTGCGTGGCTTAGCTTAGGTATCTACCGGACTATAACGTTTTACACATCCCGTTCTTTCTCGAAAATCACAACCTTAAGCCACACGTCTCTAAAAACTACACAAATACCTAGAACGAGAAAAATGCAGATAATAAATAAGTACCTAACCAATCATCGGCAATTCCTTCAAGCAAACTACTAGTTTAACTGAAACCAGTTTCAGTGCAAGCCAAGCGACTTGTCAATAAACGGCATTTTTTTGATTGCGGAACACTTGCAACAGCATGCCAGAGGTATAAACAAATTTAACCTTGAGATAGCGTGTTGGTGGGCTAGGGGAAGTGGGGGTGAGGTGACCTCGACCCAGACAGGAGGCTGGCCGAGCGAGGCCGCCACAGTCGACGCGACGCGAATTAAAGGGGAACCTCCACATAATCCCGACGTTGCCGGAGCGCTTACAAATTACGGCGATATACTGAAAATATTTTTATAACACTAAATGTTTTATCAAAGTAAATTTACTCACAATCATATGTTTATCATAAATATACGTTAAAGAACTAAAGTTAAAATAAAGTTAAAGAACTTTATAGGAAAATTGTCAGTGGTTGAATGGTCGGAAACTAGGAATTAACTTCCTGGACTTTGTTAGAACATGAGTGAGGAAACAGATATTAATATACCTATAGATAACCGACAGTTTTCACGCTATCGGTCACTGACAATTTCAGTGGCGCTATCAAGACCAATTACGTAAGACTGGATTATTGGATATGGAATATTTTTCTTAATGTTTTAGAAAGAAGAATCTCATGACCTCGATAATGCTATTTGGTACTTCCTAAATATATTTTCTCCAAAGGTTTTTGACATTATCTGAAAACTAATACCGTTCAGTGACACATTATACAGAATCGATGCGTGCACAATCTACAAGTTCAGCGCCCTGTATCATGGAAATTAAGGCATTAATAAAAAATCTTTATAGTGTAAAGTATTCAGTATTTG